>JAGFNK010000560.1:0-33798 GCA_025769875.1 Russula earlei | reverse complement strand
GGCCACACGACAACCATTTCCACATGTCGTTGGTGCGGTGGCGTTGCGATTGGCCATTATCGATGGTCCGACCTGCGCTGCGCTTATTTTTATGCCCCATATGAAAGGCAAGTTCCCACTGCACCATCAAATCAAAGAAATTACCGGGCTATTCGCTTCATTTCATTCACGATCGAAGGCATGGAATGGGACAAGCGCCATGATAAGAGGACTGTCGTGCCTGCCAATGTTATACGGGCCAGACTCGCGTCATTAATGAGCTCAGAATACCCCCATTTTTCTCCTGCTACATAAGTTCCAGATGAACAAAGTCAAGGTCAACATTGCTGCGGATTCGTGCCAAGTTGTGGTGCATCATTCCACGCCACGAGGTCACACGCAAAGCTTAAGAGCCGCTAACAGTCCCCGGAAACGGCCATCAATCAGGGCGCGAATGCGACTCCGACTGTCATTTGTATTCACAAGCGAGTCACACACAGGTCATTTGTGACTTCCATTGATCACACCATACTTCACACACATAGACATAGACATAGAAGCGACATTTCAGGAGTACAACGAGCCAGATAAGATCATCCGTTATTCTTTGCACGCGTCTAGGTGCGGCAATCGCATTACATGCGTGATCAGCGAATGCAAAGGGGAGGAGAGACTTGTCTTACGGTGGGACAGTGTGCTACCTAGTGTTTGACACAGCTGGTGCATTTACAAGTACCAGCGGCACACTTGCAGTCGGCGCTGGTAGCACTGCAAGAGCTGGCGAGAGTACGCAATGATGTCAATGTTCAATGTGTCGACGGTGCACGAGACGAAGAGCTTACGAGCAATCTGAAGCGCAGGAGCAAGCCATTGTTCGATTCGATGATATGGATGGTAGAAACGGGGTTTTTCTGACCTGAGAGTTCGATCCCCTCTGAAAGCGGCCCTTTTATGCACCACTGGGCGCAGGCTGACGTAAGGGATAAAGTGAAGAAGTGCCGCAATTAGTTAGATGGTGGAGAATGTTGCGTAGGTGGTGTCAGGGGACGTGGGACTACCTGGGGTCGGCCCTTGTGATCACCTCTGCAGAGGTGTTGGTGGCTCTTGTGGTGTGCTCTAAGAACGTGCGAAAGGACGGCGTCCACTTGAAACGGCAAGCTGTGGTTGTTCCACTGGGTCTACTTGCCGTACAATTACGTTCACGTTTCAAGTAGCATAGCATAGCCGCCAAAGCAGGCGGTGGGAGCGTGGCATTCAGTTACCCAATAAGGAGAATCACCTTAACGTCGTCCACCGACGGACTGCACTGCGCTCGCCGACGTTCAGCACAATGAATTCGTACCCCCCAGAATTCTTAGTTCAGCTGGCACCAGTAATGTTTGTCGCAGGTCTTGATCCACCCCCCCCTCCCGAACCAGTGCCCTCCTCAGAGGCGCGTCCTGCCCAAGATCCTTTCGCCGTGCTTACCGTTCGCCTACGCGACGCGCTTCTCTCCCAAAGGACCACAGCAATATGGCAGCCCGAAAAGTCGAGAATATTCCAGACCGTTCTTGTCGAAAAGGTGCGTCCAGCTCCTCTCTGGGCCACGCCCCGCATACAAGCATCCGTAGGACGTCCGCTTTCCGCCGCGTAAAGTCCCAATTTCTCCTGATCCACATGGGCCTGCCCATTCCTCCCTTTCCCCGTTAACCCCTTCCTCACCATTACACCCCCGACGGTCTTGTCGCGCCCATCTGGGTCCGCAAACATACCGCCCTCGTCCCATCAGTGTTCGTACTCTTCATTCGTCTATATGAGTCGCCTCCCCATCACATGCCACGCTCCCCACTCGACCCGCCACATCCAGATCGCGATGCGGAGGAGCGCAGGAGAGACGCTGAGATGTCCGCCGAGATCGCGCTCCGCAAAAAATCGACGAATGAGCGAGGTATAAAGCTTACCGTTGTACTCTTAGCCAGTCGCAAGTTGCTCGGTGCGTCTCCCTTCGCCGTGCCTCTGGCTGACAACTAAAGTGTCTCGGAAGACGACCCCACATTGGACACTAGGCTCACGTTCGTTCGGAGACAGAGCGGACTCGACTACCGCGCTGCCCTCTTCGTGCTCAGCCCCGTGAGCCCCGGCGAGCTTAGCGATTTTATCAAGAGGTTCCGTTAACTGTTACTCCCCTCCCAATTCGAGCGCTCAAGTTATTCCAGCCTTCACCAGGCCCTATACGAACCTGCGGTCGAGTATTACACTTCGCATTCTAAGCGTGTCAGGCGCAAGCGCAACCGCCACGCTCAAGCTGCTTCATCATACGTTCCGCCTCTGCCTCTCGGAGCTGCCGGTCTCGCTCGCCCTCTACGTCCAGAGGGCTGGACCGTGCGCTATGAGTACAAGATGGCATGTTTTGCAGAATTTCGCGGAGAGTTCGAAGTTGCTTTAAAGTGGGTCACTGTGTCCCCCTCGGGGTTGGTCAAGTAGTGACGACAGGCAAGGCATTATCAGGATGCTTATTCAAGTCTGCTCACTATGTTTGGCTCGACTGTTATTCTCCCACCACGGACAAAGCGTTGGGCAGAAGCCAAGGTCTTAGTAGATTGCATCAGCCTCAAGGTTTGGTCGTCACCACCATTTCTCTTTTTTTTTTCTTCTCATATTCAACTTTCCGACGCCAAATCCGCAGGTCTGTAACTATACCTGTACAACAACGAACATGCACTTGCACTTTCTCAACACACTATTCATACAAGAAGATTCAGCGACTTTTCGCGCGGTTGGGGCATAGGCGAAGAGTCGTATGAGTTTTGGAGCTGGATCGCAAGGCAGTGAGTCTTCGATTCTATTTTCCCTCTCTCTGGTTACTAAAACCTATCAGACACCGCGCTTTTGCAGAGCTTCTCGAGCATGGCACAAACGTAACTTTGGTCCTTCCTATTCATAAACCCGTCCTGCCCGGACCCTCTCCTGCGCCCCCCGGGCTTGCTGAGTTGGATGCTTTGCGCGTACTAGGCTTGAATCCTGCAAACGCTCTCCAACACCCAGGCTTCTATTATTATGCAGCCGCACGGGCAACAGAGCGTCGACGTGAACAATTCCTTGCTTTGTTGGAGACAATAGAAGCCAGTGGATCAACATTTCCCGGGTTCGCTAACGAAAAGAAGGTCGATCACCTCGGGATTGTTGTAGAGGTGCGCCGTCTCCGGTGCGTATCGTCTAATCCTGAGTACTGAGCTGAACGCAGTTGTACACCAAAGCGTACGAGCTTTTCAAAAAGCACTCGCCGCTGTCCAATGGACACGGTCATGGCCGACTGACCCTGCGCATTGTGGGTCGGATTGCAGAGACATACTATATGGCTGGGAAGTTCGACATGGCAGTACGCTTCTTCGAGCGAATTGCCAAGACATACAGACAGGAACGATGGGGTGCAATGCTACGCCCCCTGCTTACAACTTGGTACAAGTGTGCGCAGCAACTGGGTGATGTTGAATTGAGTGTGAAAATATTGGCGGAAATGCTGGCACACGGTACTATCTGCCTGTTTGGACTACCATTGCCAACAAATAACCTACGGTTCAGGTGCATATGAAGATGAGGACGATGGTACGGTTCTACAGGAGGACTTACTCTCAGTGCTTAAGGTAAGGGATTACCCCGAGCTATCACGTACCGCCTTTCAGTGTAGCGCAGAGCACCGTGCCTTCATCCGTTGAAGAGCCCCTTCCCGTTGATCTATCTGACTCGGAGCCAATATGTGAGCACGCCTCTTCAGGTCTGACATTGGGCTGACCGAGCTATGCATTAGTTGACACCAGCGTCGTCTTCTGGTCAAGCGAAGCTCACGTTGATCAGCGCGTGGCATTTCAGTTGTCCATATCTGCGCCGAGTGACGTTCTTATATCCGCAATTCCCTTCTCGTCACTTGCAATCTACTTTTCTCACAAAGAAGAGCCTGTTCTCGTGCACCATAAACCCGATGCCTCATCCACTGCAAGGATCCAACGGGTGGATCTTGGTGACCTGCCACTCGAAGTCGCCTCGGAGAGTGAGGGTTACTTAAGATGGGAGAAGGGCGGGACGATTCTGTTTGCTGGCACTGTCTCGTCTGACGTACCGCTAACATTGACCGTATGTTCGGATCGCCCATCGACTCCTCGCTTCTGATGTTGCTTAGATAGCGCGTATTGTGCTCGTCCTTCGTGAAGGTAGCTGGGTTGTCAACATACCCATCGACCCGTTTTCTGTACGGGATGGGCTTATCCCAACATCGAGGTGGCTCATTTCCACCGACCCGATCAAGTTCGTCTCTCCGCAACGCGGTGGCACAGCCGATTTGATGTACGCCATTATCATTTAACTCCTCGGTCACGATGTTAACATGGCCGTAGTGTGCGTTACCGCCCACATAGGCTACAAGTGTCTGTGGAACACCAGTCTCCTGCGTACCTCGATGAGGAGTATCCCATTGTGATTGGTGTCAATAATGAAGACGATCGTCCACTTGATGTTTTGCTCGACGTTCTTTTGCAGCCAACCGAGATTGACGAGGCAGGTATGTCCTATTACGACGATTAAGTCTTATGTCACCGCAATCTTACGCATGAGAAGTGAACACCATCTGCATCGATGATGAACATTCGCAGAGCTTCATCAAGGGCGTCGCCCTTGGCACAATCACGCCCGGCAGGACTACGCTTAAAACGCTTTACCTGAAGAACACCGGTGGCGTGGGAGATCGTGTGTTGGATATCTCCATCCAGTCGAGTTCACACGTCGCTCAGGACACGAGCGAAGTACTACGCACGCTCCTCGTACCGACGGTATCATCGATGAAGATCGAATACGCCGTGGGGTACTTTCACTCGCGTGGCCCGCTGTCTGGCTTGACCGACCTGCGTACATACGAGAATGATTATTGGGACGATGGGGAGGGTGGGGAGGCTCTTGTCAGGGCGCGGATGGTCTGCATGGGGCCGTGGGGTGTAAGCGTGGAGACTGTGAGGTTGGTTAGGAAGGTCAATCTGCATTGCTACATCCTCTGCAGTGGACCGAATTAACTTCAGCTCTCAGAATGGGCCACATGCCAGGGTGCTCGAGTGCTCTCTGGACGAGGATGAAGATGATGTTACCTCAGGTATCTTAGATTTCTTTTATAC
Organism: Russula earlei; assembly: GCA_025769875.1. Classification (NCBI taxonomy): domain Eukaryota; kingdom Fungi; phylum Basidiomycota; class Agaricomycetes; order Russulales; family Russulaceae; genus Russula; species Russula earlei. The sequence goes on along the minus strand of JAGFNK010000560.1, from coordinate 28,681 downwards.
TAATTGTTTTGCTGATGGTTCCCAGAGTGGCTACCAGGGGATGAATTTGCCGCGATGTGTCGCGTCAGTCTTTCGCTGGAAGACGAGCCTGGCGAAGCCGACGCAATCTCGAGTCCTGGGGAATATGAGCTTTTATGGCGAAGGTGTGCGATGTGGTTGCTCGCGCAACTTCATATGGTAATAACCGATATCCTGCTCGCTCAGAATTCTGCCAAACGGCGACCATGGGCCGCTCAGCACAAGTCGATTCCCGCTCCCAAACTTGCAACCGCCACGCACAGGTATCATCGCTCTGCTCGAGCTCCCCTCATCTGCGAAGCTGCATGCGCCAGTCCACGCACGCTTGACACTACGCAACCACGATTCCTCGCGGTCAGCGAACCTCAACGTGCAGCTCGAACCGGACGCAGCGGACTCATTCCTCGTGGCCGGCCAGCGCAGCGCACGCGTACCCACGCTGCTTCCTGGCGCAGAAGCGAGGTTGGTCTGGACCCTGATCCCTATCGAGTGCGGATTCGTACGGGTGCCGAGGATCCGTGTTACGGACAAGCGGAAGGCTAGGTTGACATCGCCTCCCGGCGCTGAACAACCCCCGGCGACGGAAGAGGAGGGTGTCTCCGTGCGGGTCTTCGACCTTCGCAGAGATGAGAGAGTTGAAATTGTCAATGCTGACGAGACTGCAGATGATAGCGCCGCCAGTCTCGATTCGGGGGGTATTTCGCCCATATTGGTCTTACCATGATGGCTAGTTCCACTTTGCCTGTTAGGTAGACATGTCCACCACCACATTATTCTGTCCATTAGAGACTATACGTCGTGATGAAGAACAGTAATCATTGGCGCCCACTAACTGCGTTTGATAACTCTCCAAGGGATCGATAGCCCCACGCCATGTTCGTTATCTAGACGGTCCGGACCGGTTCCTGACTCTGAACGAAGCTTGGACTTGGACTTGACCGCACCCTTCTTGCCATACTTTGAGTCTTCCTCCTCGACGTTCTTGTCAAACTGGCTGGCTGAGATTGATATGTCAATGAAAGAGATAATATACGTACAAGCGGGCAACGGATCCAATCACGTTGGGACGCACTTTTGGAATGCCCAACAGAGCTACTTTACATACAACCCGGACGAGGATGTTCTCGTCGACCACGACGTCTCTTTTAGGGAGGGCGTCTCCCCGAGGGTTTGTCTTCTTATTTGTGCCTTTCCTGCCTCCGGTTCAGACAATACAGTAGGGAGAGCCAACGTATTGCCCCCGAGTCCTCCAGTTTGACCGAAAGGGTACATTCGTTTTACTTTTTCCGTCGCATGGCCCATCACTCTCGTTAGCGAACTTTGGTTCCCTGTCCGATGCCAAGGGACTCTACGCAGTGAAGGATAATACTGGCCATCCCTCATCCCTCTGGTGAGTCGAGCACCAGTTGCCTAACATGGCTGATTGGCGCCGAAACAAGGGATGGGACCGTAGACGAGATACGCCAGGATCAAATACCGGATATCGCATATCAGACCCAATTGGACCAGGAAGCGGACGAGAACGATTTCGTGGGGCCTCAGGATCCCAAAACGAGCTCCCTGCTTCCTCCTCTCCGGGCTTCTGACATCCGGTACTGGTCTGACTACAATCGTGTACACTACCTTCCCCGGTCCATGCACAGGCTTCCTGATTTAGCAGAATGGGAAACTGCGGACGGAGATTGGCAGGGCGGCAGAGAGACCTTTTTACGATACGACTCGGTGAGCTACGTCAAGGTCGCCGGTGGCACACATGGTTGAAGTACTTGATTTCTCATGGCAGGAAAATGCTCTCATGGATGACTCGTTCCGTCTGTTTGTAGAGGAATGCGACACCTTCCAGGTCCGTCTGCTCCCAGTGTAGTGGATAACCATTGGCGTAAAGATTCCCGATAGGGCCTTCAACTCTGTACCGACAATGCCTCCTTCGGATCCTTCGTCAACTCACTCCTCATGGCGTTCCGCGACGAGTTTCCCAAACAGCCGACTCTGATGTTTGCGGTTATGTCAGATGTCGTTCCTGGAAACCTAGAGATTGATGATGTGCGCGGTTAACCGACCATCAGCGAGATGCCGCCTCACGAACGCGTAGATGCGAGGAATCAGAAAGGCGCTGAATGATGCCCTATGCTTACGCGGTCTCAATGAGCTCTCCACCATGACCGTTCCCTTGCAATCGCCAAGTAACTGGCGACCTGGATCATGGACGGCTGAGCTTACGACAGACGTGAGTCACCCCAAGCTGCCGTGAATGTGACGCTTTTGAGTAGACGTTCGGGCCAAGTACCTGAACATCCACCAAGGGCTTTGCTTTTACGGCGTCTATTTCTGTTTTCAATTCTCTGGTCTGATGATTGCTAATGTTGGATTGATCAGCTCCAGAGCATTTACGAAGCGTCTGGAGTTCTGTCAGCCCACTTCGAGAACGTGACACTGCCCCTCCGGTAGGATCTGCCTTCGTGCCGAGATCCGAGTTTAAAATGACCGTGGCTATACCAGACTGAAAGTCCGCGAGTCCTTGTATGGGTTTTGCCAGCAATTGAATGTATATGGTAATACTCCATTCGCGGAGCTCAGTGGGGCCTTCCCGGCGTCCTCTGTCGATGTGCTGAGCACTCGGGTACACTGTTTCACTATGAATCAACCTGAACGCGAAGGCAGGGTGGGTAGCTGTGTTCTCCGATGTTGATCCAGCCGTGGCATAGCTCAAATGCTGATCTCCACCCTGTAAGCCAAGGAGCGCCTTGCCTTGCAGACGGGACGTCACGAGAGGCTGGCCGGAGCTCGTCAGACGCCAGTATTCTGAGTTAAGCGCTGCCCCGGTACTCAGGTACGAGAAGCGCGGTCTTCGCGACGAGCACTGCAGGATCTGATACCAACCGGCACTGCCTGGTTCCCCCACAGCTTACACGCGCCAATTGAGTATCCACTGCCATCTTCATTTCCCTCATTTTTCAGGGCAAAGGACTTGCGTGTCGAGCTACGTCATACATCCCAGGGCATCCTGACCCGTCCGCGATCGGTGCCGATGCTGTCGACGCTGGCATCGGGATGGCTATTGCCTCGTCTGTTCTCACAATATGCAGACTTTGTTGGCGCGTGCGTACGGCGGAAGATCGATTGGGCGACGCTCGGTATCGACAAGGATGAGGCTCAACAATTGCGGGATGACTTGTGGACGCTACGAGATAACTTCGGCGAAGGGTCGGAGCTCGCATCCAATGAGGACGGCGAGGAAGGGCTGGATGAGGGATGACGAGATAAATTTACGAATGATGTCGCCACTACAGGCACCTCCGGCAGACGAACGACCGGCAATGTGTGGCCACACACTCCTAGTAACATTCGGGAAAGAAATTGAATGACAAAAGGGTCGTATCCATCGTGAGTTGGCAGGTGGTCACTAGAGCGCTCGCGCTCTGCCGTAGAAATTTTTCCGAAGTGGGAGGTGAGCGTTTCCCGCTACGTCTGCGTGATTTACTATAATTCGTAGTGGGGGATACCATCAACTCGCCCCGATTTGCACAGGATCTCTCGAGGACAGAGAAACGTATCTTTTACTGGAATTTAGAGACAATCCGGAGGTTGAGATCGGCACTGCCATGCCACATCCTCCGTCGCACCAATTATGGCAGAGCCCGACTCAGCGCTACCGCTGCGGTTCTTGATAACACCGCTTTGTCGTCGACGGACCATAAAACGTGCTCGCGATTCGGAACCTTGCACTGCATCGAGAAGGAGAGTTGACGCTGACTCCTTCACAGAGTCCAGGGGACAGTATATAAAAGGGCTCTTCAGCCCGCTCTGACCTCCCTCCCCAAACCTCCTAACGACCACCATCACCTAACAGCTTACTCACGAAAACAATGGGAGCTCCATTCGTCTGGCCGTACTTCTACCCCCAGCAGCAGCACCCGTACTTCCAGTTCCCCCCTACGGCAGCCGACTCTGGCTATTCGCATCGGTCGTCAAGATCCTGGCAGGGCAGTCCACACATATCCCCTCCCGTACTGCCGACCCTCCTTCCCGTCGTCCAAACAGCTCCCCCGATAGCAACGCCGGTCTATCAATCGACGCTGCTCCATCCCGGATATACCCGCTCCCGGAGACATTCGTTCGATGTCGCCTACGTCCCAGTCCAGACAGCAGCGGGACCTGCCCCTACACCGTGGCCCTCGGTTCCGGCGCCCTACTACACTTACTCCCCCGGCTGGGGATTGACGTCGATGGAACTGCCGCACCCACAGCTGCACAACCTTATCAACGGGGAGATCGTCGCTCAGCACCTCTACATCAACTTTGGCGAGGCGGAGCTGGTGTTCAAGAAGCGTTCCGGGCCCGGCCCTCACGGCGTCACGAGTCTGAGCGGATACGACCTCGAGCAGCCGGCGACCCACCCGCAGATGACGCGCTTGCGTGTAGTGTGCGACGCGACCCCGCAGTGGCCCGCGGACCTGCAGGTGATCGGCACGACGCTGACGCCGCACCGGCGCCGGCGCGCCGCGCTGCCCTACTTGACGCTCGAGGATGTTCTGCGCGCCGTGCACGCGACGCTGCACCACAAGATCTCGCACGAGGAGTGGGGGCGGCTCAGCGTCTCGCAGGAGACCGATGTCGCGCGCGCGTACACCCGCCGCTTCAAGTCGTCCGGGAACGAGTGGACACAGAGCCAGCAGCAGGCGGAAGGGGTGAAGCGGGTCGACTTTTTGCTGAAGAACACGTGGTTCAAGGGCTTCACCTGGCTCGATCCGGAGAACGGAGTCGAGAGACTGAAGCTCCTTCTCGGGCAGGAATCATGACATGACTCGGGTATCGCAGTTTGTGTTGTTGCGGTCGGTGACTGCGGTCGGCGTCGGCGGCAAGGAGCGCGAACTAACGAGGCTTTATTGGTTTCATTTGGTTCTGAAGCTGGCCGGGACGCTCTGGTAAAGTACTTAGCTTTGATAATTCATCTTTCCCGAGCTTTTTGTGATTAGATTGGGCCTTTTTGGTTTGCATATTGCTATTCTTAGGATCACGGAGATCTACAGGCATTTATACCGGAAATACGATTGTACTGATATCCTGTCTGTTCGGGGATAACATGTTAATCATCACCTATTTGTAAGCGACCGCCTTGTTGATCGTGTCCCGCCGGGCCATAATGGCGGACAGACGTTCGCGTCGACGTTGCTGCTCTCATTTTTGTGCACACCGCTCCTCAAGCAGCACATCCTTCACACCCTGTCCATGACAAATGAGGTGCTCGCCTCGCTCGAGCTGATCATCGTGCAGGCTTGGGACCAATGGGATCACCAAGTACGTCCTCCGCCACGCCATACATGTGCGCACGACCCGTCAAATCCTCACCCTTCTCCCCCGGCCTCTGCTGCGTTGATTACACTATCCTCAACAAGCACAAGCCGCTGCGGGCAGGGGCACCTCCCCGAGCGGTCATTACCCCCAGTCCGTCGCCGTCTCGCCCACCGCCATATCAGCCTCTCCCGCCATCGGCCCAGTTTCGTCAGCGCCTCCACCCTCCGCCAGTACCTCAGCCACGCACACCATCGTTCCCACCTCGTCCGCCGTTCCCGTCACTTCGTTCACCGCCGCCATCTTCAACTGGCCAGCCGTCATCGCTTCGGCCCCACCTGCCCTCGCCGTCCCAGCATCGCCCGCCCTCGCCATTGCCGCCACCTCGTCTGCCCCCGCCGCCGTAGCCTCAGCCGCAGCATCGCCTATCGCCACCATCCCCGTCTCTGCCCTGCCAGCTCCCGCGCCCTCAGTGTCGCCTGCCGCAGCCATTGCTTCAGCTCCACACACGACCGCTGTCTTCGCCTCGTCCGCTGCCGTCCCGGCCCCAGTAGCCGTCACCATAGTCTCGTCCGCCATTGCCGTCTCAGCCCCAGTCGTCTCAGTCTTAGCCGCCGCCTCAGTTTCATCAGTCTCGCCAGCCGCCCCTGTCTTCGTCTCGTCCGTCTCTGCCATGCCTTCAGCCCCAGCCGTCTCAGTCTCAGCCGCCGCCCCCGTGCCCCCCCGTTTTGCCAGCCGCCTCTGTCGCCCCTACCGCTACTGTCTCGTCGCCCTACCGCCCCCGTAACCTCAACCTCAGCCTTCGACGTCTTAGCACCACACGCCGCTGCCTCCACCATAGTCTCACTAGCCACCGCCGCCGCGCCCTCGTTACCCACAGCCTCCGTCGCCCGTGCAGCTCCCATCTCACGCTCTGACGCACCCATAGCCTCAGCCTCGCCCACCGACGTCTTAGCGCCGCCCGCCGCCTCAGGCCCAGCTCAGTCAGCCGCAGCCGCCGCCCCCACAGTCTTACTAGCCGTCCCCCCTACCGCTTTTGTCTCACGCCTGCCGCCCCCGTCGCCTCAGCCTCGTCCGTCAGCGTTCCAGCACCGCCCACCTCGGTCGTCTCGCCATCGGTCCCAGTCTCAGTTCTGCCAGCCGCCTCCGTCGCCTCTGCCGCTCCCGTCTCGCGCTCTGCCGCCACTCCGAAAGTCTCAGTATTGCCTGCCGCAGTACTCTCAGCTTCACCACCCATCTCCGTCGCCCCCACCGTCATCGTCTCTGCGTCGCACACTGTCGCCCCTGCACCCATCATCGCCGCCTCGCCTGCCCCAGCCATCTCAGTTCCGCACGCCGCCGTCTCTGTCCGGTCGGCTACCGCCACGCCCTCTATCATCGCCTCCGCTCCGTCCGCTTCCGTTGTCGCCCCCACTCCGTCCGTCTCCGCCTTCTCGGTCTCACTCCCAGCCTTCATCTCAGCGCCTGCCGCATTAGTTTCAGAATCGCGCGACACCATCACCGCCGCACCGTCGCAACCCCCAGTCACCAGCACCACCCCAGAAGACCAAGAAGGCCCCGCCCCCGAATTTAGCCACGACACCCCACGGAAGGAGCAGCAGCCGCCACCACGCCAACAGCACACTGCACGCCGCCTCCCACTTCACCTCCCCGCCCGTTCACGCGCTCTCGCCCACGTCTGCTGCCGCCACCTGCAGTGGAGACGACTCCGCCACCGCCGCCGCAAGACGACAAACGCCACCCCCACGCAAGCCACCCCCACGCAGCCGCCATCTCGTCACCGCCGCCCTCGTCTCCATCGCCTCCGTTTCCCATCGCCCTCGCCTCTTCCGTCGTCGCCACGCCAATCGCCGCCTTCGCGCCTTCCACAGCTACCGCCGCGACCGCCGCCACAACTCAGACGCGAAAGGCTCAAATGCTCGCACTCAGACGTTTGACCAAGGATGGTCAAAATTTCAAGCCCCCAGGAGGTGTAAGGTAGCCATCGCTGGCCTCGGAATCACGTGCGGAAACGCGACGCGACACCACGAGACTGACGCCTCCTCTCCCTTGCCTCAAGCTCCCTCCTATCCCTTGCCATCAACCGCACGCGCACGCCACCTCCTTTGCGCCCAACGTCAAGCCCTCGCCACCGACCACGCGTACGCGACACGCTCGCGAGACGCGATCGCGTTCCAGGCCGTTCGCCACCACCTCGACCACCTCGCCCGGCCTCGAACTCCCTTTCACCATTTCCTCTTTTCATGCCTTTCATCTCTAGTACCTCCTTTCTTGTACACAAGACACCCTAGCTACTCTGTAGTAGGATAGTCGACTCCTCTCTCTTCCATTGGGACCAGTCAGCCCCACACTTACTCACTCAAGCGTCCCCGACACGCTTCACAGCGATGGCGACGACGACGTCACTGTCACAGCAGCAACCTCAACGCGATGGCCATGATCACAACCGCGACCATGGAATGGCACAAGCAGCCACCACGAGTTTTCCCGCGTGCAGTCATTCTCGCACGTTGACCAGGTGCATTTTTCATCTTCATTTTTCTCGGGTTCTCATCCTATCTCGCCTCCCCTTTCCTCCTTCCTCCAGATGATGATATTTGATATCTACATGACAGTTTACTTCTATGTTCCATGTTATGCATAAGACAGCTTGTATATTGTATTCTATGTACTAAAAAAACTGGGTTCCTGCTGTCCAACACCCCGAACTCCAACATTTGTTTGCTGTTTTTATTTTCCATGTGATGCGTCACATGTGGCGTTCCTCGCAAAGGGCATTTGCGTCACAACCTGCTGGGTGAATAGCGCTTAGTAGATGTTAACGCAGAGGCAAAAGCTCTTCTTTATTCGAGACTGTAGCTAGTAGCCTTAAATACTGTAGCAAAAGGAGGAGTAATCAAAGACATGAACTACATGAGAATCATATTCCTTCGACTGCGAGTCCGAGAGCGCGAGGCGACGAGGCTATGACAAAGGGGCGAGACGCTATGGGCAGCGAGCCCTCGGGTAAGGCGACGGTGACGACGAACGCGTCATACGGGTCCGTGCGTATGCATGTGGCGGGAGCGAGGGCGAGGGCGAGGCGAGTGACGTCGACGGCGATTGTCTTGAGCCGTTGTCGCAGTTCCCGGGCGCAGAGTTGGGAACGCGAGGGATGATGACGTCGAAGGGGAACGCGTGAGGGAAGGAGGACACGTGACGCGGGACGGGGCTGACGAGTACAAGTCATGTGAGTTTCCCGGCCAGCGGGCTCGCACACCTTAATAAGGCAGTTCATATTTCATACTTGAAAAACAGGAAATTGTCTCGAGTCACATGCAAAACATAATAAGTGATATCATTTGTGTCCTGCCATCCACTCTCGCTTCAACTCCTTTACAGGTCGTGAGACACGAACCGCAGCATCGCCGTCAATTTGACCAACGTTTCCTCCACCTCGGCGGTCGGATGCTCATTCTGGAGCGATGTCAGCTCCCGTAAAACTGACCGCATAACACTGTGATAACGTCTCGCAATCGGCGACAGATCCGTGGGATGTTCGTTCACGGCCGCATCATACTCAGCGTTATTACGCCACATGACCGTCATTATTGAATGCAGCCTATGCTGATTAAACTGGGACAACGTGTTCGTTGAAGGCAGGTGCAGGTCCGCATACCCCGCATTGGATTGGGAACTTTCATGTCTGCAAGGTAGAGTCAATTTCAGGGGGAAAAGAGGAGTTGAAGAGGTCCGCGTACCCTGATGGAAGCCCGAACAATGGAGTGATGCCGGTGGCGAGGCAGAATATGGCGAAAACATAGGAGGTTCGCATTGTCACTTATGATTGGACGACGTTGTCGAGGTGTGGACAAGATAGCAGAGTAGAAAGATTGTCGGTAACCAGTACCTGTAATAATGGGGAGCGCAAGTGTAATTTCAGGCATTGGCTTTATACTGGGGCGTGTCCACCTACCCCCTGTCACCAGTGGAAAACCTGCGCTATAATGTAGGACCAAAGCTGCTGGTGCAAAATCATATGACCTATGGGTTGCGTTTCACGAATCATTGTTAGGTGGTGACATGCGATGCGTTCTCAACAACGATGGCCAGTCGATGCCAGCGGCTTGCACAGCGAGGTCGTGCCATGCGATACCCTAAATCTCATGAACTGAAAGGACAGCGTTAATACGATCGAGGACTGTACCTATATTTAATCACTGTTCGGCTGACATGAGTCAGGATAGGCTGTATGCTTGGACTCGGCTCGAGACTCAACCTCGAGACTCAGACTATGTCAGGTTTGGCCGACCTCGACCTCGACTTGTCATCAAATCCTTGGCACTGACCGATCGGCGATGAAGCACCGGAGACACCATAGTACATCATTCACACACGTAAGACCGAATGGCCCTATAGAAAAAGTGATGCGCGCTGATTAAAGGTACCAGGTCCTTGTAGGTTTTGTAAATAAAATCGCGTAGGCCCGGCTTCAGCGCGCTGGGTGGGGCCAATGGCAATTTTCCCGCTACCAGCACTTATCCTAGTTTTACGTCATATCGGAATAGAACGCTTTCAAAAAACAAAAAAAAATTCGCGTAGATAAATCATTTGACCTTCGGTACCCGTACCTTGTGCACATCATGTTTTCTATAGGGCCATTCGGTCTTACATGCGTGAATGATGTAATAGTGTCACCGGTGTTTCATCGCCGATCGGCCAGTGCCAAGGATTTGATGACAAGTCGAGGTCGAGGTCGGCCAAATCTGACATAGTTTGAGTCTCGAGATTGTGTCTCGAGCCGAGTCCCAGCATACGGCCTGTCCTGACTCATGTCAGCCGCCAAACTGTGATTAAATATAGGTACGGTCCTTGATTGCAGCATCATTATACACATGAGATTTAGGGTATTGCATGGCACGACCTTGCTATGCAAGCCGCTGGCATCAACTGGCCATCGTCGTTGAGAACACATCGCATGTCACCACCTAAGACAGGGGGTAGGTGGACACGCCCCAGTATAAAGCTGAAGTGAGCCAAACCGGGGCGTGCAGAGTTCGTGGGGCTGGACAGTGATCCGAGGTGGTTGTCTTGATCCAAGAGCAAGCAGAGGAAGGGAGGAGGGGAAGGGAGGGAAGGGAGATGAGAGGGAGAGCGAGATCGCTCGCGCGCGGTTGTTTCTGACTGATCGTAGGGGGGACTCAAGGAGACTGTATTCACTGGACTGTCCTACTACAGAGTAGCTAGGGGATTTTTATACAGGAAGGGAGTACTAAAGGAGTTTGAGAATGAAAGGGAATCGAGACTGGCCGAGACGGTCGAGGCCATGGTGAAAGGCCTGAGACGTGAACGCGTCGCGTGTGCCGGGGCGTGGCGTGCGCGCGTGGTCGGTGGCGAGGGCTGGACGATGCGATCGAGGTCTTGATGTCGGACGCGAGGTGGCTTGTGGTGGCTTAGGCTGGGAACGAGAGGCGAGGAAGAGGAAGGAGGCGAGGTGTGGGAGGGAACTAAACGCTATTCACCCAGCACGTTGTGAGCAGGTTGTGACGCAACCACGTGATATGCAATCAACGCCAAAGTTCGTTAGCAACAACAAGTGAACGATGAAGGCAATTTTATCGCGTTTGAGTTCAGTTTGGGTGTTGGACAGCAGGAACCCAGTTTCTTAGTACATAGAATACAATATACAAGCTGTATTATACATTACATGGAACATAGAAGTAAACTATCATGTAGATATCAAATATCATCATCTGGAGGAAGGAGGAAAGGGAGGCGAGATAGGATGAGAACCCGCGAAAAATAAAGATGAAAAACGCACCCGGTCAACGTGCGAGAATGACTGCACGCGGGAAAACTCGTGGTGGCTGCTTGTGCCATTCCACGGTCGTGGTCGTGGTCATGGCCATCGCGTTGAGGTTGCCGCTGTGACAGTGACATCGTCGTCGCCACCGCTGCTTGAGAGGTAAAAAAGAGAGAAAATGGAGGGGAAAAACAAAGGGACACACATGTCGCGCGCAGCAAAAACCGGGGTAGGAGGGGAGGGGGTAGCGTCATCACCGCGTCCAGGCCATGCCGTGTCACTGTGAAGAGAGGCTTGTGAAATGGGACAATGGGCGGTTGCACTGGAGAGAAGGAAGAGGGGAGAGAGAATGAGAGAACGCGCAAAAATGAAAACCAAAACGCACGCCGGTCAAGCGCAAGAATCCCCGATTGCAGGAACATCCGAATGACTTGAAACCCAGCGGGCACGAAGGAGACGACGTTTGCGTGCATTCGTTCAGTCAGATCCGCTCGAGCACATACAAAGAAGGGAACAAGAGGGCCACTCCCTGTATTCGAGATATGCTTTTATATACAAGAGCGGAGCCAAGGGACAGGAAAGGCCTGAAAGACAGGCAGGTATATGAAAGGAAATCCAAGTCAGTGGAAGGGGTCAGACCGGACGACACGAGGCGTCGAGGCGTCGAGGCGTCGTCTCCGGTGGCTGCGCTGGCACGTGGCGATCGGTGGCGGCGAGCTCTTGAGAACGTGGTCGAGGGACGTGACGCGAGGGCAACCTGGAGGTGACAGGACGCACGATGGGGGCGATGATGTACCCATGTAAGAGCGAATTCTGTGGCCAGCCACAATCCACTATACATCTCCCACCCAGGGGCATGAAATTTGACTGTCCCCAGTCAAACTGTCGAGAGTGGAGTTCTCAGCCATATGCCCGTGTGGCGTCATCATAACTGCAGCTGTCCCGAGGTCCTCCGTCGTGCAAGAAGAAAGTGAGCTTGCGACTGACAGACCAAGCAGGCTTGAACTGCTGGCTACAAAAAGGGGGATGATGGAGCGCTCGCATGCTGATGCGTGTGGCAAGAAGGCGGGACTGGTTGGCGTGAGCGTTGACCAGCCAGTAGTGGAGAGAGGCAAGGCGTGGACATGTGCGTACTCCATTCTGTCGTCGTGCCTCGTGGTGGTGAAACGCATAGCTGCTGCTTCTGCTGCTGCAGTCGCCGGCGTGCCATTGGCTTTGTCGCATTGAGTGGTGAGCTCTGCGGAAGGCAGCATAGCATTGTCGACAGAGGTGGAGGGTGTGGTCGGCTTGTGCATTGCTAGTGCCAGCGCCTTGCGATAGCCATGAAGGGGCTTCCTCCACTGCAGGTGGCGATGGCATGCGTGAGCGCGCGAGTGGAAGGGGAGATGATGTGAAACGCCGCGTGTGGCGTGCTGCTGGCATCAGCGGCAGGCCAGGTGAGGAGGGTCACACGTACCGACAGCAGCGCGGGCAAGCTCGAGGTTTCCCTTGCGCGCAAGGCCACGACGATAACGTGAAGCGGGGGTCGAGAACGAGGGCCTCTCCGGCAGAAGCCTCCGCATGGTCGTATCTTCAAGTCGCATTGCGTGTCACTTATCCATTCTCGTATGCAACGATAGCTGCAAACGCTGGAATAAAAGTGGTAATATGTCTGTTGTTGGGGAGCATTGCGCTCGGTTGAAGAGAAAAATGAGAGGCAGGAATGGGGGCTGAGACAGCGACAATTAACAACAAGGAGGCGGCGGCGGTCGGCAAGACTGTGAGGTAGTGGGGGGGTGAGGCTGAGACGGCGGGAGGGCCAGAAACTGAGGTGGCAGGGTGGCGGGCAAAGCTGGAACTGAGACAGCTTGAGGTGAGACAACTGCTAGCGGGGCTGAGACTCCGGTAGTGACATCAGAACGGTGGGCAAAGAAACCTGGGGCAGAGGGACGGCGTGACGAGCGAGCAATGAAAGCGTGCGCGGAAACCGTTTGCTTGCGGCGTCGAATGTTGGTTAGGATCCGGCGGGGGGAAGGGCTGTGCTGTCGTCTGTGCGTCGCCCAACTCGACCGCGGCTGCGTACGTGTAGGGCGGCGGGGGAGGGGCCACCTCCCCGAGCGGTTGACCGTCGGAAGGTTTGCCTGCGCCCGCAGCGGCTTGTGCTTGTTGAGAATAGTGTAACCGACGCTGTAGAGGCCGGGGGGGAGGTGAGGATTTGACGGTTCGTGCGCACACGTATGGCGTGGCGGAGGACGTACCTGGCGATCCCACTGGTCCCAAGCCTGCGCGATGATCGGCTCGAACGAGGCGAGCTCCTCGTTGGTCATAGACAGGGTGTGAAGGATGTGCTGCTTGAGCAGCGGCGCGCACGAAAATGAGAGCAGCAACGTCGACGCGAACGTCTGTCCGCCATTATGGCCCAGCGGGAATGGCTGAGACACGATCAACAATGTGCCCATTACAGATTGTTTGTCTCCGTTTGCATATCACGTGGTTGCGTCACAATGCTGGGTGGGAGGGAGGGATGCGAAGTCTATTCCACACTGTACCATAGGGTTGATACACATGTGGCGCATCACATGATTTACCTATAACAATTTGTAATGGGTACCTCTGGACCACAAGGCTATATCGGGAACACTGCGCTACTTCTGTTTCCCTTCAGAGGATGAAGTAACCGTGACACTGGGCAAGAGCGAATCCACGATGCCAGCACGCAAAGCCTGCACTACCGTAGTGCACTCACAGTGCCCGAACATGCGGGCTAATGGACATACACCGCAGAACCACCAGAGACGGTTCATACTGTACCGCGTGTGCACCACGAGCTTAGGTGCATCCCAACAACTAAACCTTCTTCCCTCGTTTCTCCCAGTCACTGCCAGCCACGGGTACTCTCCCGAACGACACTCACCATGGCTCTCTGCTGGCGTAGAGGTAAACCCTTTGGCAATCATGCCTACCGCTCCCGTCACCCATGGCGCAACAAGCGCTATACCGCCCTCACGGCCTTCTGCCTCTTCTCCGCTTCCGTACTTTTAATCTTCATTGCGCTCTCTCTTCCAATCATCAAGCCGGTCTATCTATTACAGCTTGACGGACACCCGTCGTCGTTGCTGCCAGAAACGAGCATTGGCACCGAGATACGCTTCGGCGTATGGGGATTCTGTGTAACGAGGTCTGTATCGCTCATTCTTCCCGTGCCTGCCTCCCGGACGGACGTTCTTCAACCCTGACCACGCCTTCATCACGTGCATGGGGACACATTTACAGTGCGCTAAACAGGCCAACGCTGTTCGGCAACAATGGCGAGTGTGTTGGTCCGCAACTTGGGTACACGATCGATCCGACCTTCATCGCGGTCGTCACGAACGAGCCGCAGCTGGCGAGCCTCATTCTCAAGGCTCTCACCGTCTTACTCATCCTGCACCCTATCGCTTCCGGCCTGGCCTTCCTCACGGCCTTGCCCGTCCTCGTGTCGTGTTGCGTGTACCATTTCGCGCCGTGGCTCGTCTCCCTCGTGTTGTCCGTCCCGACCGCGATCATGTCTACCATCGTGTTCGCCGCGGATCTTGCCCTCGTCATCGTAGCGAGGCACAAGCTCAACGAACAGCGCACGGTCAACATCACGATCAGCTTTGGGAATGGCGTGTGGATCGTGCTTGTCAGTATGCTGTTCACTTGGCTCGCCATGGTCTTGCTTGCTGCGCGGGTGTGTCGTTGCTGTGGATTTGGAAGAAAGTGCGTTACTCTCTCTACCACTTGCCTCACCACATGGCTCAGACGATGTTAACGGTATAAGGTACGAAATAGATACCATAGGAGGGGACGAAGGACGGAAGGGTGGAGAGAAGTGGTGAAATATCATGATCTAGAATGTATACCCTTGAGTGGCCTGTCAATGTCATCACGACCGCCTTACGACTTCAGGAACGACCACATGATCTCCATATGATTCTTCAGTGAAGCCTGTGAGATTTGGACAATTGTCAAATAGCAATAGCGGAGCGCTTGAACAGCAGCTCTTTCCAATGATAGTGTTTACAACCTACCCGACATGGACGGAGGTGATGCAGGCGCTCCTGGAGGTTTGTAACTCAGACCGTCGCTTTTTCTGATCAGCGCCTCCCCAAACGGTGGGACCCGCGTGGGCCAATCCAACCCAGCGCGACGGATCTTGACATGCGGTGACCTGACCAGGCCTGGGCTCCCCTCTAGCGAGACGGCTTGCATGGTAGAGTCCTCACCATTTTGCCAAAGCTTTGGCAAGACCCCCTCAAGAGTCGTCTCCGTTTCTGCGCTACAAATCTGTGGACCTCCCTCGTGGCCCACTTGATCTGGCCGCTTCAGCGCCGCGTGTTTTGGCACATCAGCGAGCGCCAACCACACCCAAGGCGTCTAGTCTAGTTCAGTCTCATCCACGTGTGCTTGAGCACCCTCGTCCAAATACGCGCGGTCGATCGGATCGGCCTGGGACTTGCGCCGGGAAATGAAATGAAATAGGTAAGGGCCGAGACAGCGCGCATACGCATGGCCGCACCTCGGCCAACCTGCTAAGTGGGTCCATCAACGGCGCGCGCGCCCAGACAAGGAGGCGGAGGATGACGCCGAGGCCCCACACGTCGACGGGCACGCCGGCATAGACAACCTGTACAGCTGTCTCTGTCGCGGGGGAGCTGCGGAGCAGATGGGCCCGGGGCTGTATTAAGCTGTATTGCTCACAGGAGGTGCCATGAGCGGCAGGATCCGAGCCACCGAGTCGGACTCGGTGGCCGCGAAGTCCGCGAGCCGCGAGAATGAATGGCTATGTCCGCCACCGGAGGGGTCAGAGTCGACGCGGGACATGGATGTTTTTTTTCGAAAAGGATAATAGTAGTGTTATGATCCGCACCGCGGAGCACTGCTCCGTGGGCGTGGAAGAGCGGCCTGTGCAGAAGCGTGGGCGTGATCCGTTGTGCCTGCAGGGAACGAACTTGGGCTCCGTGAGGCCTTGTGCGTCTGAATTGGCCTTGATAAGATAAGATAAGATGTCTGAGTGAGTGTCGAGTCGGCTTACATCAGACGACTTTGGCGCAGACTGCACGGCCTTGCTTCCTGTTCGAAAACATATGGCTCTCATCGAAGTACGCTTTGATTTTCACAGATAAACAAACCCTTCGCCACCCTCTGACTATTCGAGAACAGGTCATCGCAAACGATCGCTTGGGTCGTAAAGGTCTCACCCTCTCTTTGCTGGCGCACCCTTACTCATGATGGGCAACCCATCCAGTACGCGTCAAATGCAGCCCACAAGACACAGTGGGCGATCTTAAGAAGCTCATTGCTGCGCAAACCGGCACGGATTACCGCAAGATTCAGCTCAAGAAATGGTCTCGCATGTCTTCCGTGCTTCCTGTCCATGATAATACTCAAACCATTATGTCTAGGTACACGACATTCAAGGATCACATAACACTTGACGACTACGAGATCCACGATGGGATGAGTCTTGAGATGTATTAAGTAGGAGCTGATGTAATGTAAGGTGACCCGTACGACTGTGCGTGGGACGAGCAATGGGGTGGTTACTTTGGCCGATGAATTGTCAGCATGTATGATACCATCAGCATTTAGGTCTCATGAGTTGACATACTCCAGCGCGAGTTGTTCATGAGCGGCGTGGCAAGGATGGGAAGAATTGAAGATGACAGTGACTGCTGCAAAGCCAGGTCCACCCGTCCTCCCTTACAACCCGCACGGCATTATCGGATGCCTACCAACTAATAACGATCACAAACAAATCCCTACTTTAGAAGCCCTCATCAACGACACTCAAAGAGCTTCAGTGTTGCAGCCTGAGCCATAACTTTTGCCCTCCAATCCTTGAGCCCGCAGAGACCAACCGACCCGAAAGTCCTCATGCCACTTACCGTACTCCTACGTGTATGCCTACACAGGCCCCCGACTGCCTTTAACGACTCGACTCACCTTTGTTCCTCTTACATGTTGGTCACCGACAATGGCACACCGCCCACCTCATCGAACCAACCCTCAACACCTCACGTCTGTCATACCCTCTTTGAAAGAATCCACTCTGAACAATCGGATCTTAACCATGAAGTTTTAGTGGGTAGGAGGCTATGGTAAAATTTCCCCCCAACTTACGTATCCTGAGCCCCACTGGCTCCCCACGCTGAACACAAGCTAGTGTGCATAGATGTATTCACCCTCACATCCAGTCCCCGAACCGGCTACAGCACGTTAGATAAGGGCTGAGCTGTTTCTCCTGCTATCTAACACCTATTAGAAGTAGTGGTAGACTTCGCTACCGAGAATGAAGCACTTCCAAAAAAAAAACAAAGAAAAGGCCGCGGCATCAGCAAGTTGAGCACGTTGTGCTCCCTTTACGTGCAATTTGTGACGCTACAGCCTTTCGTGCGGAACTATTCAACTAATGGTCTGAAGGCTGACAGAAAGAAAGCGTATTGGTGTGGGTGGCATCAATACATTCCGTGAGTGATGTAAATAACTGACTAGCCCGGCATGGAAAGAATCTCGACATCCACCTGTCATACGTCCAGCTTAAGAAATCTTATTTGGATCCGAGGTGATGCGGCCTACCTCATTGATTGCAGCTGTCAATTTTGTTTCGACATCTGCGCGTAAGGTTCCTAACAATCTAGTCTCATCGGCCTGCGAATGCACAGGGTAACGAGAACCAGGATATGAGTTTCGATACGTTGTTAGAGCAGTTTCGAACGCTTGTTGATCTGTGACCAACTTAGGTGATGGCTTGTCTGCAACCCTGCCGTGGAAGTAATCGTAACACCATTCTGTCACGTATTGGCGACTGTCATTACGGCCCGACCTGGATCGATCATTTTTCTCGTTGCTTTTCAGCCCACTGATGCAATCTCTCACGATCTTGGTACATTCAGTACGATATCTCCACAAGCGGAAGAGATCGGCTCCCGACATGAATCGCAAGTCTTTGCCACATTCGTTGATACCCAAAGCATGCTCCAATGTCAGGCGCGCAGAAAGCAGGACCTCCTCTTTGAAATGATACCGACTCGCGAAGCCATATGCGCGGAATGCATTGGGTGTGGTTAATGATGGAGCCGTGTGTTTCTTTAGTAAGTGGCGAATACGCGATGCGGTTGAATCCATCTGATACTTGTCACAAGTCGCGAGGAGAGAAAGCGTGTCTTCCAATGTCTCAGGAATGCTGCGATCGATTGGATAGATCATTGTCAGCAAGCGGTGCAATGTCTTCGAGTCCTCGGTCAAGCTAATAATAGGGATATTTTGTCCCTGTTCGCTGGGTGATGGCCCTGGCGCTGTAAACATATCCCCAAAAACGGCGGAGGCAGTGCGAAGGACAGCCTTATGAACATGGAAGTCGGTTTGATCGGATGTGCGTATAACGAGATCCCCTCGATCGAATGGCGTGCCAAACTGTCTAGGCTGTTCGCCAGAGGGGGGAGGATCGGCGGGTTCCTCTGAGCCATCGAAAAGTGGCATCAAGTCTCGATGCACCTGCAAGAGTGTTCATTAGCCATTTGAGTTCATTGACATCCGCATCTCGGAGAAAGGCTAGACTTACCTCCTCGATGTGATCGTTCACGCATTCTTCGAGGACTTCGAACAAACGCAAGAGGTCCAACTGCAAGTGAGTCTTGCACGACTTGCATATGGGTTCTCCTTGGGATTCCATGAACTCGAAGAAAGTATACGAGCTCATCGGCGAGAAATCAGTGATCAGTTTGCGTGTGAAGCGGAGGAGTTGATCTCGTGGGCCCGGTCCCATTTCCGAGCAAGAACTGTGCGAGTGGTTTATCCAGCCTCGAAAGTCTCCAAGTTTCTGTACGCAATCCTGGAATTTGACTTCTATTGTCTCTAAAGCCTTCTGCCGATATCTCCATAGTGCGTAAAGTGCAGCCCCCGAAGCGAGGCAGAGGTCTTCTCCGTAGGTTTCAATTGTCTGAGGTAAGGGCAGTGCCCACAGCGCCGCTTCTAGAGCCTCTTCCTTTCGGCCATCGTTAAATGCAACCATGTATGTACGGAGCGCAGTTTTGCTGGCCGTCACGGAGGCCACACGAGTGTAGTCTGCCTGGAACCGAGCCAGGGTGGAAGTCATTTTATATTTCCTTGAGGCAGCACATGTCTTCAACATGGCCTCTATAGTCAAAGGATGAGAGATATTGATAGGGTAAATGGCTGTGAGAAGAGAATGCAGGGTGTCGCGATCCTCGGAAAGGCATAGGACGGGTAGGCCATCATAATTATCTCGTGTGATTCCGAGTTGGTCGTCTGGATTGGAGTGACGGGATGAGGTTTCGGATAGCAGTCTCTTGAAAACAGGGGATGCTTTGATCAGAAATAACTTGTGAACACGGAATTGTGTCGCTATGGCATTACTTTCTCCCGCCACTGCAGACGCTGTCACTGGCACGGGCCTTGAACGGAGGATGAGATCTGCATCCGGATCGTCAAATGGGGACCTGAAGTTGTCATAATCGCAAGAGGGGGACATGGTGCTGAGTTCTGGTAGGACCAGTCGCGCAGCACGATAGGACGCAGCATGTTTGTCGTCCTCATGGCAAACTCATATTTGGTATGCGATCAACAACCCAGTCCGTCTTCCCCCTCTCCGACTGTCCGCGTAAGAGCATCTCACCGGCACCGCAAAAAAAGGAACGAAAACAGACGCACCCCTCGCTGCTAATTTTTCGTATTTTTGCTCTCGACGACACGGAAAGCATTATTCGTTTCAGACACAAAGGCCCTGAGCGGGCGGCCGCCGCATCGTTTTAGCCTGTCACTCAAATATGCGCCGGCCGGCCAGTACCCCATCATGCTTACCGTCGCGGCACTTGCCCAGCTTTCTTCGCACGGTTTAACTTTCTGCTGCTCTCCGACGCGCTTTAAAAGCGTCCCTGTGCTTGCAGGTACTTTTCGCACAGTTCAACGATGTCGCACAATCCATGTCGCTTATGCACCTATGCACCAATTCTCTGATTGGCCCTTCACCTGTTTCTGGTTCCCACTCCGTTGGACTTTGCTAAAAAAAACTACCACCTCAAAAATGAGGCACTGTGTTAATAGATACTACTACGCTAACTCTCGATTAATATTGGCGTTTCGAAAAAAGTGGTATTAGATGTCGGGATAACAGATATAACATACACAGTTGAAACCATCGTGCCAGAAAGTCCACAGCCACATCCACCACCGTGAAAAGCCCGGGAAACGCTAGGAACGAAAAGATCATAAGACTCTGGGTTCTCGGTCAATCAGTCCTCAAGGGTAAGATCAATGACCTCCCCGGCGGCATGACCCAGGATAATTGGGGAGGGAGATCTCCGCTCACGCTTAACAGAGGAGCTGGATTGCTCCGCTATCAAGGAATCTAATTCGGCCTACACGCATGATCGTCAGACGGTAGTGATGCAGAAGGACTGGTTGACTGACCTGAAGAGCTCGAATTCTCTGTGCGCGATCGCCTACATCGGTCTCTTCTTTCTTGACTGTGGGACCAGGACGTCTTTTAGAAGGACCAGACGGGCCATCCTCTCTACGGCGCCTCCTATCATCGACCTCGGACATTCCATTGCCTAGGGTGTGTCCGGTTATCACGCCTTGAGCCATCAACAATTCTGGCAACGGATTAGCTAGGTTGCAGGAGGTGTGAAAGATCTCACCTCTTGGACGATAAAAGACCTTGAAGGACGCACACGGTGCATTTGGTGGGTCAATATATTCTGCAATTACTGTATGCATCGGCCCTTTGATAGGCACCTCATCTGCAGTGCTGTGTCGAACAATGAGCATCACCTGGACGATAATCGGACGTGTGACTTCTGAAATGTTGTACCTCACATGATGCCACCCTGCCTTCTTGCTGCGCTCCGATACACGGCCTTCATGTAATCCATGGATTGGGCTAGGTAAATATTCTACAGTGGCCCGGGCCCGGCTGCGGCAGGCTCGAAGTTCAATGGTCCCCATTTCGGGTATGACGGGAGCATTTTCCAAGTCCGGATCTCCAGTGGCAGATGAGGGCGGATAGTTGCCAGAAAAATGCTAGCGAACGCACCGACAAGCTCCAGCTCCTGAAATTTGAAAGGAAGCACCGAAGTAGAGTCCTTATAGATCCCTAATATCTGGCCGCTCTGCCCAGCTCCTAAATGGCACTGGTAAACGCGCTCTCCGTCGATATGCAAGTAAATCGAGAGGCCAGAATCCAATAGGTGGTTATTGAGCATAATTTTGAAGTGCTGATTGCAATACGTTGCCTAATCCCGGTGAACAGGGTTGGGGGAACGCTTACCTTGCCGGCTTCACTTGCTACAAAGGCCGTCATTGAACACGGACCCTCTTGCTTCACATCATATGTTTCTAGTTCATTCCCACCACATATGATAGCAAAGTTCAACGGAGGCAAACGAAGGGGCATGGTTCAGCTGTAAAGTAAACTTGAAAGGCCGTAATGAAGTGCCATCTATTATACTGTACTGTGCTACCGGGCCGTTAGGAACCGGTGTGGCGTGTTGCACGAACTCCCAAGCGCATCACATGGGCACACAGGTGTCTCATTCCGTTCAGTGAAAGCACGTTCCAACACTAACATGGTCTCTACTGTTTCTGTGAGCAGGTAAGTGGCCGTCAGGAGAGAATGCGCTTGGCATCGCGATCGTTGATGCATAATATCTCATTTCATCCTAGCTTCGTTGTCTGGGTTGCCCAATTCGCTGTTGACATAATTGCGAGGACTTGGTGCAAAGTTAATCTAATCCACCGGTGTCGCGTCATTACTATGGCCTTGAAAGGATGACCAGAGGAAGATGTAGGCGGGATTGACATGACAACTATCAAGTGAGGTAGGTAATTAACCAGACTCACGCGGAAAGTCCGTGAATGTCGACCTGCCGTGCATTCCAGATCAAAAAACCCTATTGGGATCCAAGGAATTGCTTACCTCCTCCATTTTAACCCTCAAAATTTCCTCGACTTCTGCACGTATGGACTCCCATAGCCTTGTTTCGTCGGCCAGCGAGTATACTGAGTAACCGTAGGAGCTTCGATGCGCTGCCATGGCCGTTTGGAAGGCTTGTGGATCCGTGATCAGCCTAGGTGATGGCGTTTCCTCAATCTTTTTGAGGAAATGGTCGTAGCACCACCCTGTCATGATTGGTCGTTGATTGTAATTATAGTAACTCGACGTGGGTCGAATCTTATCTTCGTTGGCTTTCATTTGGCTGATGCAATCCTTCAGGACTGTGGTGCACTTTGAACGGTATCCCCGCAACCGGAAGAGATGAGCTCCCGATACAAATCGCAAGTCCTCGCCACATTCGTCGAAATTCAAAGGGCGCTCCAGTGTCAACCGCGCAGAATGGAGCGTTTCTTCTTTAAGATTATACCGACTTGCGATCCCGTATGCGTGGAACGAATTTGGTGTGGTAAATATCGGAGGCGTGATTTCCTGTAATAAGGAACGGATATGAGTTGCGGTAAAATCCATCTGATATTTGTGGCAAGTAGCGAGGAGAGAGAGAGCATCTTCCGACGTCTCTGGAATGCTAGGATCGACAGGGTAGATCGTTGTGAGTAGGTAATGCAATGTCTTTGAGCCCTCGGTCAGGTTAATTACTTGATTGTCTTGTCCCTGTTCATGAGGCGATGGTCCTGGTGCTGTAAACATGTCATCAAAGACGACAGAGGCAATGCCAAGGACAGCCTTGTGAACGTGGAAATCCACTTGATCGGATGAGCGTATAATCAAGTTTGCGTCACTTTGATTGAATGGCGTGCCAAAATTCCTAGGCTGTTCGCCAGGTGGCCGAGGAGGTTCTTCTGAGCCATCGAAAAGTGGAAACAATTCGCGATGCGCCTGCAACCGTCATTAGCGATTGGAGTCCATCTGCGATAAGGAGGACGTTTGGACTTGCCTCCTCGATGTGATCGTTTACGTGTTGTTCCAAGCAACTAAACAGTCGCAATAGGTCCAACTGTACATAGCGCCTACAAGAATAGCAATGGTCTCTCTCTTGAGATGACATCGTCTCGAGGAAACTGGGGAAAGTCATCAGAGAGAAGTCCGCGATGAGCTTCTGTGTGAATTCGCGGAATTTCGATGTCGCTTGTCCTATATTCCCCCCACTACAAGCGCAGGATGACTGATTTCTCCAGCCCCGAAGGTCCCCTACTTCCTCTACGCACGCCTGAACACCTTTCCCTATTGCCTGTGAGACCACCTGTCGATGTCTCCATAATGCATAAAGTGCAGGACCCGAAGCAATGCAGAGGTCTTCTCCGTAGGTTTCAATCGTATGCGGTAACGACAGAGTCAGTCGTGCCGCTTCCAAGGCCTCCTCCTTTAGGGACTCGTTGAAGGCAAATATGTATGCACGAAAGGCATTTTTGGTGGTCATGATAGGGGCCACGCGAGTGCTGTATGTCCGGAACAGGGCCAAGGCAGAGGACATTTCATATTTCTTTGTGGCAGCATATATCTTCATCAAGGCCTCAAGTGTTTGAGGATAGGCAACCTCTGTAGGGTAAATGGCTGTGAGGAGGGAATGCAAGGTTTCGCGATCCTCGGAAAGGCATAAGACGGGGAGAGTATCACAATTATCTCGCGTGATTCCCAGATCGTTGTCTGGGTTGCCAGAGGAATGTAGGGATTGGGAGGTTTCGGTCCTTTCGGATAGCAATCGCTGGAAGACGGGAGACGCCTTGATCAGAAATAAATTGTGAACACGGAAGTGTGTTGGCCACATTTTGCGCCAGGCATCGGAGGGTATCGCTGCGGCATGAATCTCGCCCAGCAATTCAGAGGCTGGTACGGGCCGTGAACGAAGGATGAGGTCTGCGTCTGAACCATCGAAAGGAGACCCGAAGTTGTCATAGATGGGCATGGTGCTCTGATCTGGTGGGATCAGTTGTACAGACGCAAGAACGCATGCCGCAGCAGCATGCCTTGTCCTCTAGGCAAACTCGCATTTCTTCATTTGGTACTCGAGTAAGCAGTGACGTGGGGTAGACAAGTGCGTAGTCTCTGTCGGAGATCCAAAATCGGACGGTCGTCCAGCCTTTGCTGCAAGGTTCCCGCGCTACCTGATGCACGTCCCACAGATGATTTTCAAGGGCAACCCTGCGTTTGCGGGCGCCTTACACGCAGCTTCTGACCAGCCACACACGCCATGCATCGGTCCAGCACATTACGACCCTCTCACGCCCACATTCCTGTTTTCCATGTCACTGTCTATGCGTACGGGTACGCCCCATGGGCCCTTGTAGGTCTCTGCATCATCTGAAAGCGAAGCCTCCGCAGGGGCGAGCCAAAACGGACAGGGATGGGTGCCTCGGGAGTGATTGAATGGACCAGAATGTGCACCAACGATGTTTGATCGTCACCTTCCATGTTGACCAGACGGTAGGCTCCGGAAGTGTATAACACCATCCTTCGTTCTTGCTGCGTTCCGATATAATTCCACGATGCAATCCGTATCCATGATTTGCATTGTATTGGCATTTTACAACATGCAGGTCATGGTCCTGGCTGCGTAAGCCTCGATTTCAACAGACCCCGGCCTAGGGAACGATGGGTGTCTGGATCTTAAGACGAATTGTTTCCTAAAGAAGGCCACATCGAGACGAGAGTCAGAGGGACGTGACTCCAGCGGAAAGGTGAATGCCAATCTCAAATGCTATTTTGCGCACGTCTCTACTATAACAACGAAAAAAGGCCAATTGGAGGGCATAGGAAGGCCTTAAAGTTCGACAAGCAATTAACTAAATCCACGCAGGGTGTTAATGTCGACCTGCCACGCAATTCATGTCAGGAGATCCCATTAGGACCAAAGGCAGTCGGTGCTTACCGTATCAATTGCAGCCCTCAAAATTTCCTCCACTTCTGCACGTATGGACTCACATATCCTTGTTTCATTGGTTAGCGAATACACAGAACCATAGGCGGTTCGGTACTCTTTTAGAGCCGTTTCGACCGCTTGTCGATCTGTGATCAACTTGGGGGACGGCTTATCTGCAGCCCTGTTGAGGAAATGGTCATAGCACCACCCCGTCATGAATGGTCTTTCCGCGTCATAGAGAAAACTCGACTTTGGTTCGTTCTGGCGAGCATTAGTTTTCAATTGACTGATGCAATTCTTCGCCACCTTAGTGCATTCCCCACGATATCTCCACAACTGCAATAAATCAGCTCCAGATATGAACCGCAAGTCTTCCCCACATTCATCGAAATCTAAAGCGCGCTCCAGGGTCGCCTGTGCAGCAAGGCGAACCTCTTCTTCCAGATGATACCGACTTGCAATGCCATAAGCACGAAATGAAGTTGGTGCGGTGAACAATGAGGGCATGTGGTCCCTGAGTAAGGATCGGATACATGTAAGAGCGGAATCCATCTGGTATTTCTGGCAAGCAATGAGGAGTGAGAGTGCATCTTCTAATATGTCAGGAATGCTGCAGTCGATTGGATAGATTGCCATAAGCAAGTGGTACAATGTCTTCGAATCCTCGACAAGGTTGATAACAGGAATGTTTTGTCCCTGTTCGCCAGGCGATGGTCCTGCCACAGTAAACATGTCCTCGAAAATGACAGAGGCGGTGCCAAGGACGACCTTGTGAACATGAAAGTCCACTTGATCGGATGAACGTATAATCAGGTCTGCGTCCTGTCGATCGAACGGCGTGCCAAAATTATTAGACTGTGAAGACTGGGAAGCAGCGGCATGCTCTTCAGAGCCGTCAAAAAGTGGCAACAGGTCGAGATGCACCTAACACGGCTGTCATCAGTCATCGAGAGTCCATCTGCAAGAACGAGGAAGGCTGAACTTGCCTGCTCAACTTGATACTTTACATGCCGTTCCAAGCAACTGAACAGACGCCATAGGTCGAGATGTAACTCGTTCCCACACGAAATGCACTGGAGCCTTCCTTGAGATGACATAGTCTCAACGAGCCTGGGAAAGCTCATCGATAAGAAGTCCGCAGTCAACCTTTTATTGGAGACGAGAAGTTTGTCCCGCGGGCCTGGTCCCAGATCTGGGCAAGAGTTATGGATGCCATGGGAGCCGCTCAACCACTCTCGAAGGTCCCCAACGTCTGCTGTGCATCCCTCAATTCCGACCTCTATCGCGTTCAGAACCCTCTCTCGATGTCTCCATAGTGTATAAAGCGCGGGCCCAGAAGCAATCGAGAGGTCTTCTCCATATGTTTCGATTGTCTGCGGTATCGACAGAGTCCATAATGCTGCTTCGAGGGCTTCATCCTTCAGACCCTTGTTGAATGCAAGCACGTATGTACGAAAGGCATCTTGAGCGGTCAAGACAGGGGCCACACGAGTGCTGTATGTCCCTAAGGGGGTCAATGGGGACGACAACATGGCATTGAGCGTCCGAGGGTGGGCGACATCGGTATATATGGTAGTGAGGAGCAAAGGCAAGGTGTTTCGATCCTCGGGAAGTGACACCGCCGCGGCGTCGTCAGTCAGACTTGGAGCAAAAGGGGAAACTGAGAGCTAGATTGCGTTGTCGAAGATCCCACTCGCCGTCTTAAGGGACAAGCCTGGGGCATTATGTACAGATCGGTCGGGATCTAGAGCTACTGGGCAGTGACAACCACATGCGTTTGGGGCGAACGGGAAACAGAGGGTGGGCGAGACACATACCAACTTCACGGAATAATCAAGAGGAAAAGAAGGTACGAGTGCTGGTGAATTGCAGGCAAGTTCCCACTTCATATCCCGAATCCCACTTCGAGGTGGGCTCGGGGGGGTGGCGTCAGGAAGGCATAAGACAGTTAGAATACCATAGTTATCCCGTGTTGCTTGTCTGGGTTGGAGTGTTGGGATTCGGGTAGCAATCTCTCGAAAACTGGTATGCCTTGAACAGAAAAAAGTGGAGTTCAATTGTGTCGCTGTGGCAACGGTTCTCTTCGGTCAATTTAGATACGGAACGGAACTCGAACGAAGGATAATGTCTGCATCAGAATCGTCGAATGGAGACCGAAGTTGACATAGTCACAGTCACAAGTCAACTTGGGTGTCCGTGTTTGGTACTCTCGTCGTAAGCGCACCGCACCGCACGCAGACTACAACTAACATCGATGTAATCCGTCATGTTCGCCCCCAATGATCCAAGGCGAGGCGCTCAGCCCTACTTGCACATCAAGAAAAAACCCTCACATTTTCTCTCTTTTCCTTCAAGTTACTGTATGAAGTCTCAATACCTTGGCTTTTCAAAAAACTCACTTACCCCGCCATCCACCAACATTTCAATTACCCTCAACTCCTTCCGATTAGCTCCTTACTAGGCTAAATCTTGACTCATTCTGACTTTCATCTACACTTTTGTATCTCTACCTGCCTAGTTGCCTGCGCCGGTGTTGTCCTGTTCACTCATATTTGCTAGATACAGTCCCCGTGATTATTTGTAGTATGCACCATTTGTTAACTATTCACCTTCTCATCTCCTGCCAGTGCACAACGATCCAGTTGAGATGATGTTCAAGTTGTGAATGCATTTATAAGTACCTTTTGTCTCCTCTCTTTGTCATCTTCGTTGCCGGCCTCACCCTGATATTCCCTCTCGTCCGCCTCGTCTTCATGGTCTGCCTTTCTGTACCTTGCCACATCATCTCTGCGATCGTGTTGTCTCATCGCATTCAGCACTTTCCTCACATTCCTTGCTATCATCTGCGGAGTCTGGTATCCGTCCATCCTTCCAGCTATTCTATGTATTTCCTTACGGGCAATGTCAAGAAAAAACTCGCATCATCCACCAATTAGATTAGTATCCTGCCAGTCCTGCGCTGCTGCCAGTCAGCAAACTGTCACTACTAGAAAGTGGTTAGGATTACTATACTAGGTCATTTCTAGTACACCTCTAGTTCACTCTAGGTGTTTCTAGTAGGATGTAGTTTTTCCTGTGTAGCCTTTGAAATATTGCAGTTGCTTAACAGCTTGACTCAGATGTAGTGATCAGCCTTTATTAGCGAGTTTCCATCACACAAAACTTGTGAGAAAGCCGGGCATCCCCATATTGTACACTATTAGTGGTTTGCACACGAGTCTACTACAACAAGGACTCGGAAGAAAGGCAAATGGAAGGGCAGAGGCAAGGCTTCAATACAAGAACTCCTTAAAGGAAGAGTAGCAATTAACTAGATCCACATAGATAGAGCATCAATATGGACCTGCAACGCATTTCAAATCAAGAAGTCCTATTGAGATAAAATGTTTACCTCCCCAATCATAACTCTCAACTTTGCATCGACTTCTGCACGTATGGACTCCCATAACTTTGTCACATCTACCTGAGTGAGCTGTGTGACTGTGGGAGTTTTGATGCGGCGCCGCAGCTGCTTCAAAGGCTTGTCGATCTGTGATAAACGTGGGTGATGACCTTTCCCTAGCCCTATTGAGGAAATGGTCGTAGCACCATCCTGTAGTGATGTTTCGTTTATAGTAGCCAAATATGTTGTCTTCATAGGGCTTCATTTTCCTGATGCAATTATCCATCACCCTGGTGCATTCTCCACGATATCTCCACAACCGCATCAAATCAACTCCAGATATGAATTGCAAGTCTTCCCCACATTCATCAA
>JAGFNK010000559.1:0-33838 GCA_025769875.1 Russula earlei | reverse complement strand
ATCTCGGTATAGATTGCACCACTGCGATCCCATCGCAGTAGTCGCCCTTCTGCCTTTCCAAAGAGGATGATCAAGTAAGAGAAGACCCAAAACTGTGAACGATGGATAGAAGTGGCATAATGTGTGAGTTGACCACACACACGATACGAGCGCTCAGTCCACCTAATGTGACACTCGACCCCAACCTCTCGCCTCATATGTGTAAGGTTGCGAAAAATGTCCTCTTTTCCCTTTTTGTTTTCGATCCACACATCGACCGCTCTCCAGTCCAGTGAGGTCAGCCGCTCGTTTTCCTGATGACCTTCCCTTTTCCGATAGATAACGATGTCTGGTCTCCCTAGGATTGCCTTATCTTGCTTAACAGTGGTGTTGACGAATGTGAGATTATCAGCGAGGCCGGACGTTTTGATTGCCTGTATCTGTCATGTACGTGAGCGTGGATCCCCCCTTGAATGTGGGGACTGACAAAGTGATCCTCATTGTGTGAGACGGAGCGCTTGTCAAAGCTGATGATGCGCTCCGTCTTTCAAGCTTGGCTTGCTTCTGGCACAAATTCCGAGAGGAATTCGGCTATTGGCATAGGCCCGACGAATTTGTCACATACGTCCCAGGTCATGTCCTTATATCTCTCTGAAGCTAGCTTTTGAGGTGTGGATGTGTGTGTGTGACTTCCTGATAGGTCGTATTTTAGAGGTGAAGTAGTTATAGTTAGACTACTTTGCTCGGTTTGAGGCGGCATGCTGGGACGGATGACGGCCAGTTGTGAGATGAGACAAAAGAAAAGGTGAGAATCACCTACTGCAATCAGTACGTGGTCCCGCAGTCATGATTCTCTCTTAACTCTAATCTTAAAACAGGTTGTGTGCGGCAGCAATTACATGTATCGATATGAACGATCACTTCGACGTACATACTTGAGCGAAACCAGGGTGGTTCTGTGGGGATCAAGTATCTCCCTACTAGGCCCTGCAGTGAACTAAACCGGGCACAGGCCTTATGCATATGTCCATGGCATCATTCCTAGAGCTACACATATGCGCTTTCATGCAAATTCTCACACACAGAATAAAAAACCGAGGAAAGTATTGACATTGAACATGAACGACCTGCCAAGTCGTCCATCACATATGCGTGCACACATTCATCTAAGAGAGACCACGACAATTCTGTAATGACAGTATGAAGCGTGGGCTTTGCTGCCCTACGTAGTGCATCAAGGACATCCGTCCCCAACTTACCGCCCGCATCTTCCCAATAAACCCTTTCTACCATCGGAAAGGATCGTACATAGGCACACATGATGTCCTGTTATATGGGTAAGACATGGAAGACGAAAATGTGGTAAGGTCATACCATATCTCTATGTGATAAGCAAGCCTGGTTCAGGAACCAACTCAGAGTGCGGATCTGTCTTAGCTCACGAGTTGGGTAACCATCACTATCATAGTGGCTCAGGTTTGTATGCGGTGAGGCAGATGGCAAAGTCGGCAAAATTGAAGCCCAAGATGGTCGAGGTTCTGGAAATGGCTCACGATTTGCAAGAGACGAAGAAAGGTAGGATCATGCGGTTGGAATTGGCTCATTTCCACTTCTAGGTTGTAAAGGCTTGTCGAGTTACCCAGTCGCTCTCCAATGTCACAGCAAATCCCCAATGGAGCACAAAGGGTCAGAAGATTGGGTAGGAAAGGCTGACGGCTAGGTCGAATGCGGTCCAATGGCACGTTGCATTGGATATGGATGCTCTTAAGGCCCTTGTGCTTGGTTAGAAAACGAATGAGCGCTGGCCCTGGGATATCCCCTTCGAGAACGAGTTTCTCGAGAGATGTCATGTTGAGCTCGCCAAGTAAAGCGGTCCAGTGGGAGGGTTTCAAAGATACTATGCAAAGGAACAGGGACTCGATAGGTGAGTGCTTGAGAATCCCCATCGTGGTTTCCGCGATTCCGGGAGCGAAGGCGTAATCAGATGAAATATCAAGTAAATTAATTGTGTGAGAGCTGCATGCTCCGCTTCGTAAGGCGATGGAGGAAGGAAGACAATCCACAGAACCGAATCCTGCGAAGTGCAGTCGTGTGAGTGGTAGGGTGTTAAACAGTTGGTGCATTTTGATGAACCCAGAGGCCAGCAGAAGCGGATCGGACCCATGGAGAAGAAGGTGGAAATCCCGAAGATTGCGCGTATTTGAAGGCTCGATAAGGAAACGGGTAAGGAATCTCATCGCAGTTCGGGCCTCCAGTGGGGAGCAAGGGATGGAACAGAACATCTTTTCGGGGGGTTTGAAGGTGTGAATAGCAGACCACAGTCCAAGAGACGCATATCCGCTCGGTTCATGTAGTGTCACTTCTGAGCCCCCTTCACTTGTGTCGTTCGCCTCAAGCCCACAGCGGTGCAAGTACTCTGGTAAGAGCGATCGACCTATGGATCGTGAAGCAAGTACCAATGTTCGAAGATCGTCATTGTCCAGATGGGTGGAAATCATAAGAAGTAGTTCGACAGGCATGTCCTGGATCCCTGTGCACTACAAAAGTTGTTACGGAATGGAAATTTGCATGAACGGTCAGCGTACAAGGTGTGTTTGATGCTGCTGTACTCGGCGTCTCTTAACTGCCTTCCAACGATTACAATCGGTTGATGAGCAAAAGCGCCGTTTCCGCTCATTTCCGTCTGGTGGGCGCTCCAACTGTTGGGTTTATGAGCGGAGGACAGTCAGACATACGCATTGGCACAGAGGCTCACCCGGTGACGTTTGCAATTGCGTGGTGGTGATGGTGGTGGTGACACAGTATTCCCTCGTCGTTTGACTGCAGTCGAATGGCGAAGGGGATTAAGCAATGAAGGGTTCAATACCATGCTTGCGATCGGGTTGTTGTGATACAGAGGCGATTGTCACCGTCATGGTCTCCATGGGTTTAAATACCTTGAGAAGGTGCAGGTACTATTGTGGGCTCAAACTGTATATTCGGGAGATCGAGACGCATATGCGTATACATCGGCAGCTCGTCGTAATTGGTTAGGGAGAAACGAGTCATTATCACACGACGAGGATAATTGTTATCGCCAACAAGCACGATGACGAGCGACCAACAGTTAGCGCGTTTGGGAAGAGATAGAAGACATTCTTACGTGTACTTCTCAAAAGCATAGAACACAGTGCCCTTTTGCAGCACTGTCGAGGAGAGAAGGGTATCACCCAGCACGCATGTTCATGAGAGCGGCACTAACTTTGGGGATAATTGTTCTCGCCGTGGGCGCCTATAGGGCGGTCCCTTACGCTTAGAGGTGAGATCATTAGTGGGTCTGAGCGTCAGACTGCGTAATAAAAGGTCCATACTTACCATGAGGTTTTATCAATGTATACGATCGACCACGCCGAGCGTGCTCTTCGGCAACACGATCCGACCGAGAAGACCCTCAAACGATACAGTATTCCTGTACTACAGGAGTTATGTGTCAAGCGCGGCATCGATGTGGGTGGCTCGAGTCGCCCGCTGAAGAAGCCATATATCGATGCACTATTGATCCACGTGAGATGAACTCACCGTCGCTTGTCCTTTATTCACCATGGAAGCTAGCATGGGCAGCATAGTCGCAGGGACAGGGATCAATTAAGATTGAAGATTCGACTTCCGAATTTCTTGCCTCAACGCGTGATTACTCTCCCAAGACCTGACGGCACCTCTGAGCAGAGCATCGCCGATGAAAACCGAGGCCATCAACAGCAAGAACACAGCGATGAACCAGCAAGCACTTTCCGATTTACACAGCCCACAGCAGCGGAGCATTCACACAGCGAGGTCGACACATTCTACGTCCGGCATGCATTGACTCCAGCACCGACAGACGATCAAGAGAAGATGCCTGACGGAAATACTGATTGTACGTCTGCTCCTGGGTGTCAGTCAAACACAATTGCAATTCCAAGCAAACGATCCTACCCTTTTGGGAAGGATGCGCCGAGGAAAAAAAGAAAAGTGGAAAGTTACATCCTTGTGAGGATTTACGAACAACGAAAGGACCTGGAACATATGAATGAGATCGAATATCCCTTGACGCCAGACGGTGGACTTGATCTTGTGGGGTTATCTCAAAAATTAAACGTCAGACAGTGCCAGGCAAGTCGGTTCAATATCATACCGATCTGTGGCGTTGGCTATGCTGACTGTCTCCTAAGGTGCTGGACGCCCGCTCTTCACGACCGTGGTTTAGCAAGCGCCTTGTTTTGGAAAGCGGTGCCATTAGGCTGTTGAAAGCAAAAGAAGGGTATTTACGGGTGGTAGTTCAATCATCCTCGTAGCTGCTCAGTGATCGGAGGGTATAAACCACTACTGCAAGATCCCTGTTTCAGCCAACCCCATGCCTCTGTCTGTCCAGATATAACGACCCCTTGTCGTCATCCCAAATTTACAGGCTTCTTTCATGCCGGCATTAAGTATCCACTGTACAAGAAACTGTGCATACAACCAATGCGTTTGTCCGACGGGATAGGACCTCAAATTATAGGAGTGTTACGATAGACTGGCAAATGATGGGGGGAGACGGAAAAACGAACATGATTGTTGTGGAAGGTAGCGGCTGTCTCGTTGCAATGGTCCATGTTATGAGGAGACATAACATCTATCGAGAATGTAACATAACAAGGCAGGCGAAATGGATTTCTTTGACATGGGGTGCCATTATAGACCATTTGCTTTGACACTGCTTTGGTGTCCGGGTCGCTCCCATGGCCTTTGAAATGGAAACCCAAAATCCTCGAGCGGACATGTCCGATTTACCTTCCCGGGCCAACTCCTCAATTGCGTGATGAAGTTGGCCTTCCTCCTCCGAAGACCAGGCTCCTTTTCCATACAGATGCAGCATCAGAAGGTCTTGATAGAACACATATCAGGAGACATACCTCTCCATCTGATGCCCTGATATTGTGTGTGTTGGCGAAACCGGTCGCTACAGTCGGCCGGTGAGCGCTGCACTAATTCTGCGATGGCAACCCAGTCATTTCCTTTCTTCTGGACAGCTCTGTTGGGAGGAGGGAGATAAGAAAGGAAACATGTGGAGACTGACAGACGTCTCACCTGCAGCAGCTGCTCATCCTCCGCAGCCCCCCACTTCCCTGCTTTAGCAAGGGGATCACGTGCACGCCGAACGTGGTAAAAGACGGACTTGACCCCCCTCTGGGGCACTGGCACGAGCTAAAGCACACATATAACACATATATCGGCATTACTTGAGTATACACCGACCTGATGCGGCTCCAAAACCCATTAGTAGGCTGGGAAGAGTATATGAGATCATCCAACTGCTCGTCATCCAGGTCATTTTCCTAAACGGCAGTGCGTTAGCAAAACAAATGATGATTCCAATGCATTGCGCACCTTCTTGTACGTCCCTAATGCGGCATGAACTTGTCCTACCTCCTCCCTAGTGAACGGACCCTTACGACATGATATGCCTGAGCAAGTTGAAAATCACGTCTGAGGCTAGAAACTTCAAAAGCTCACTCACCAGCATCCCCGAATTGCTTAGACACTCATCCATTGTGTTGCTAGGAACTCGGGTATGTCCTCTGGAGATACAGTACAATGCTGATTCATATGCTATATTTCCTGGAGGACATTAGTGAATGCGGAGGGACATACATCGTTCCGACATACGCAATTGAGTATAACCAGGTGGAACGCAAAAAGGGGAAATGTTCATAGGTGGCTGAGTTAAGTATCTGTCTACTACACGGCCGCTACGAGCCGGAGTCGTGGGCCGAAGTGGCCACAGGAAGGAATTATTGCAGCAAGTCCCAAGTCTAATATAATAAGATTATTTCAGTGTCTCACTGTGGGGCACGAACACTGAGGATCCAAGGCGAACTATCTGAGTGTACAAGTAAGGCTGCTACGAGGTACGCGCATGCACGCGTACGCACTGGTAACTACATTTCAACTATGGACGGTGTTCTTTAATGACAGGTAAAGCAAATGTCCATGTGAGCGAATCAAGTCCCTTTCCGTTCGCTAGGTGCAGCCTCGGCATGCGTGTGCATACAGGCGGGCGCGACTTCGACATGTCATACGGTCTGTGCACAAGCGCGCGATGGGTGGTAAGGATGAAACATGATAACTAGGGGTAATGAGTCACAGCGACAATAAGAGGAATGGGGACATACAGGACATCCTAGTTGGGTTCGCAGTTGATGTAGATAATGTCCTGCTCAGCAGGGCCTTGAGGAGAGGCGATGGTCTGGAGGCACACGTGTTTACGCTGCCGGGATGAGCTTGATGCTGATGTGGGAGTGGGGTCCACAGCCTCACACAGCCGGTTGAGATCCTGCTGCACACCTTGGAGTTCCCTCAGCACACCATTGAACTCCTGGCAGAGAGTGGTGAGCTCTTTGAAAGCTTCATCGTGCTCCTCTCCGAGACAATCAATCTGTTGCTGGGAAGGCTGAGCCTCCGTGCGGTCACGGGCTTCCCATGCGCGGGCCATTGACTCGTCGTCCTTGTGATCGTTGAGATGGAACTGCAAGTGGCGGCACGCATGACATTGTTGGCCATGTGTGATGATGTGACGAGTCTGGTTGTAAGTCCAATGTAGGACTGGAGGGGGAGGACGACCAGTCTGTTTGGTTCTGGCCATGTATAAGAGCTGAGTGAAAGACAAGACAAAAGAAAAAGGGAATCGCGGAATTACATAGTGCCTGCTTGACTCTCTGCCTGTCGGGAAAATGCTTATTGAAATGCAGGGGCCTCCTTTTTAGGAAATAGGTATGATCTGCACGCATGGAGGGAGAGAGGGAAGATGCAAGCGAGCGACTGTGGGAGAGAGAGAGGAGAGTGAGTCCAGGGAAGATCAGAGTGCCAGCATGAGGAGGTACATACGTTCTTGCGGGGTCAACCAATATACCCCCCCCATTCACATGTGCAACGCAACACATATGCACATATATGTAAAACACATATCGATATCAGCAATGAGACGTAAGTTTACAACATCCTGCTCATTAAGGTATGAAATGGCAAGCAAATAAATAAATAACATGGGGTTGTGAGGCCGCAATTATATGGACCCAGGAGAAGGGGAGAACTGGGAAACATGAGACATCCACTTAGCCACAGCAACGACCACTACATACCACCCCAGCAGACTACCATCCTCAGAAGCCTGAGCACATTATGTTGCTATTTAGCCAGTGACTGCCTCTGAAACACGATGTATGCACTGTGAGATACAAATTCGTATTCCAAACAAAATATGAACAATCACAGACTCGTGGTGGAACAAAGGGGAGACCTGATTCATGAGTGCAAGTTAAGTATCTGTCCACTACATGGCCTGTGCAAACCAGAGAACCATGGGCCATAAGTGCCCTATCACCATGTGGCGATAATTGCCCCAATGATGGAGATATGCGCTTTCATGCAAAATTCTCCTGGCAAAATGCTGGATCTGGCATGCTCACATATGTAAAGTGTTTTGTGAATCTGGTCAGGAATGCTTGTCATTTGGCCAGCCCTGAGGCAGATCTATGATCCCAGTGATGTCGTACGCTTTTGCTGGCCATAGTGCCAAGTGCAAGGAGTTCATATCAATGGCATGTATTAAGTTTGAAGTGTCATATCGTAGTAAATCTATGAGGACTGTATCAAACCATGGAATGTATTGACATTGTCATGAACAACCTGCTATGGTACATGCTATATCATATATCAATCCTGTGAAGTCCTGGAGTCAGAGCAGCAATGAGTCATAGCAATAGGTGGGAGTGGAGGGGGGACATACAGTACATCCTGCTCAGATTCGCAGTCAATGGCAATGACGTCCTGCTCTGCATGACATAGTGGGGTTGAGGAGTCTTGATGAGCGATGGTCACAAGGCGCAGGCATTTATGCTGTCTGGATGAGCATGATGGGGAGGCGGGAGTGCAGCCCACAGTCTTGCGTGGCTGATCGATGGCATGATCCACAAGGGCACGCTGTAGTTCGTTGCGCACGTTGAGGCTCTCCTTCAGCTTCGTTCGTGCATTTCCAAGTTCCTGACACAGCGCCGCGAGCTCTTCAAGGAAGTCGTCCCGCTCCTGTTCGAGACAATCAATCCTTCCCTGGAAAGGACGAGAAGCGGCGCGGTCACGGGCTTGATATGCAGAGTCCAGCGACTTTTCTTCTTCAGACTTTTCTTCGTCATCCATTGTAGCTGCAAGGTGATGCTCCTGCCACCTCTGGCAAGGAATGCAGTGGGACGGATGTGTGATGACATGCAGCCTTTCGTTGTATCTCCAAGTCCAAGTCAAAGGCTTATGATGATAAGTCTTTTGGCCGCTTCTGCCAAATGGGGACCATGACGCGGACATAAAACCACCACGTCTGTGAACAAGAATTTCTTTGGCTTCGGACATGTCTGAGAAGGGACCTCGAAATGGAGAGCTGCGAGGAGATGTGAACAAAAAATGGTGGGGGCGGGATTTACGTATTGAGCTCCTGCCCGCTCATATGTTCCTGCCACGCTTTCTGAGTTATGCACTCAAGCTGAATAGAATCGAGTGAGCCGAGCCACTGATTGGCTCGTGGCTAAGTGGGCTAGTTAGCCACTCGAGCCTGCTTGAGCCACGGGCTCAGATCCAAATCAGGCAGGGGCAGTCGTCGCAACGGGGCAGTCTTCCCTGTGTATGATAAGATCTAAGCAAGATAATCGAAACGAGCTGCCAGATAATAAAATTTGCATTGGTCGATCTGACATAGGCCAAAGGTAGGTGTGCGATGACTTCCAGACTAATAAGTCTGTTGCAATACAGCAAAGCTCTTGCCAGTCAATTTGGCTGATTGAGCGGGTGATTAGAATCATGGACTCTAGGAGTTGCCAGCATACACACCTCTACCTTTGCCCTTGGCAGCAGCTGCAAGCTCCTTATCCTTATCCTGCTGATTCTTTCTGGCTTTCTGGGCGCTGTTCTTCAAATAGACACGTAGATAGTCATGTACTACCCAGTTGTTCTCAAACTTGAGGAGTATTGGAAATTCTGTGGAAGCCTGCCTGACATGATCAATTTTACATTGAACAATTGACAAAATATCGCCCCAGTTCACAGAGAAGCATAAGTTTGTCCTTGATTTGAAGGGAATATGGAACTGATGTGTCCAAATATGTGTCTGCCAGAGAGCATACTCTCTCCTAAAAAGATTTGAGCATGATAATTGCGCCCTGCACAAGTTGGTTATACTCTAAGTTTAGGGTAGAGTCCACTTTCCCATCCATGCTCTTGCTCAAGGACATTCTTGAGTGCATATCCCCCACGTCCGACGTGACCGACCTCTCCTGAGGGCTTGGGTATGAGTGGTGAAGATGGCATTGTTGGCGTCAGTGGCGATGGAGGTGCGGAGATGGACATTCCACTGGCATGACTATTTTCTGATGTCGGGAACACATGCATCATGGCATGAGGCAGTGGAGGAACCAACTCTGGACTGAATTGGCATCTCATTGTTCCCGGCGAGAAGTGAGGGAGGAAGTGGCGATGATGGCAGTGAGGACGTATGCAAGGCATGGGGAAGGATAGTAATTAATGTGAGAAGTACTGATATTTTAAATAGCGTCGCCTACCTGGTTTGTTGTTGAAGCTCAGAAATACAACCACTCACGAAGAACAAGGGACAAAATGTAATGCAATAGAAGTGTTTTAGGGCTGCGATGATCCCTGGTTACTGGTCATTTGTTAGAGAGAATAAGAAAAGAAAATGAGCGTCAAGAGGATAAAGAGGAAACAACGAAGCCCATTAGGGTACATGACATGCAGAACTGAGACCCATGAAACAAGATTGCCACGAAAATTGATGTACAAGGCGTCAATTCGTTCAAGAAGGGATAGCGCTGAGGAACGGCTTCATATTTGGCAGTTGAAACCCACCATATGGAGGTGCATTACACCATAGAATCGCCATCATGCCTGCCTGCTACTGTGCTTACTTTGGCTGCAACGGCAAACTTGTCGACAATAAGACCAAAAAGCATCATGGGGAATTTGATGCCTCACAATCTTATCACAATCTTAATAAGGCATGCTGTCAACTTTGATATTCCTTACGTAGCATGTCTGATTAAACTTGTGACAGCCCAATGCAAACACAGATCATCGCATATGCATCCAGAATGACCCGTTTGAACAATCCAAAACAATTTCTGGATCATCGCCACACATTGACAAGTCGGGGACCACACGCAATGTGGGATCATGCCAGGGGCATGTGAGATGCCATCAAATTAGCACCCCAGGATGAATATCACTTATGACTTCTGACCCCAAAACACTGAATTCCTTGGTTGAGCTGGAGAAGAGGGCCATTTCTCAAAGCCAGGCCACGCTGTCATTGAAAAGTCAAGCCCTGGCATCACCACCTACCAGAGCATTGCTTAACGTGATCAAAACACACCGAACAAACATGGAGACAACATTGGCAGCCATCAATACGCTCTGGTTTCCAGTTGGTTCACTAGGAATGACCATGGAGGAAGGCCTGAAGATGTACTTACAGAAGAATATTGAGGACGTGAACGACTTGAAAGGAGTACTCCTTGCTGACACAGGCAAGTTGGTCTCAACACGGAGGATAATTGGTGCAGAACTGCTGAGTGAGGATCTCAGCTGTGGACATACGCACACACTGACGTTAGCAACAGATGAATTCATTCGCAGCTTGGCAGAATGTGACTCACTCCTACTGCGAAGTCTGTTTGAACTGCTTGTCCAGGACACTCTGGACCACTCAACTCGAAAGTTGAGCAACATCAGACTCAAATCACTTAAGGAGGTCTTCAGAAAGTCAAGGGCCAGCTTGTCAAATACCGATGAGCAGATCCTCTGAACCTTTCCAAGCAACATCAGGGTTGCTCAGAAATTGCTTGGAGTCCTGAAGACTATCATGTATGCATGCTGCCCAGCATGTAGCTCCACGTATCCTTCACAAGATGAAGATGGAATCACAGTTTATCCATATGATTGCACTAGCGAGCCATGTCAAGTTCGAGGTAGATTTGACCTCCTCAGAGTGGGGTCAACACGGATGGGAAGAGCATTGGCATACCTAAGCGTCCCTTTGTTATGCAAGACTTCCATGACTTTGTAGCATGCCTGTTGTCCAGACCGGGGGTAGAGGCTGCACTTAAATGATCTCGAGAGCACGTGCGCACTGGGACTGTCAATGATATCGTCATCGCAGATGGTGTCAGGGCACTCA
This sequence comes from Russula earlei, assembly GCA_025769875.1. Lineage (NCBI taxonomy): Eukaryota > Fungi > Basidiomycota > Agaricomycetes > Russulales > Russulaceae > Russula > Russula earlei. The sequence goes on along the minus strand of JAGFNK010000559.1, from coordinate 22,626 downwards.
AAGGGCCAGACGGCATACCTTTCCTCCCTGGTGGACAACATGATGAACTTCGCCTATTGTGGTGTCTCTCTGTGGATTTCTTCAACCCATATCATAATAAGATCGCTGGGAAGGTTGTGTCTGTGGGTTCCATAGTCCTGTCCTGCCTCCTATTGCCACCAGACATGCGGCATAAACACGAAAACCTCTGCCTTGTTGGCATCATCCCTGGGCCTCGTGAGCCTTCAGGCGAGGAAATCGACCAGTTCTTATGTCCCCTCGTTGAAGTCATGAAGGAATCCTGGGCACATGGAGAAATATACAAGATGCACGATTATCCTTATGGCTGACTTGTCTGCTCAGCAATCGCCCTCTCAGTAAATGACCTGCCAATGGCTCGGAAGATCATGGGTATTTCAAACTTCATTGATAGGAATACCGCAAAAGAGGAGGATCCAGACTCATGGAGCGTGCGCACTATTCAGGAGGTTCAAGATGATGCCCAGAAATGGTGGAATGCAACGTCACAGAAGGAATGGAAGCGGCTATACAGCAAAACTGGTGTGCATCACTCAGTCCTGATGGAACTAGAATACTGGGACCCTACCACCATGGTCCCTGTGGACTGCATGCACCTCTTCTTCATCGGCTTATTGCAATACCATGCACGAACAGTGCTCGGGATGGACTCGGCAGAAACGTGCAAGCCAAAACTCACGAAGGCAATGTCAGACTTAGAAGCCACAAGAAAGATGCTACTGCATACCAGGCCTGAGTCTGTTGATTTGACGACATTATCGGTTGACGTGCTGAAGGTCCTTTGTGATGAAAGGGGCATTGGTGTGAAGCAGTCTGGTGAGCCCTGTAAAGAAGATCTAATCAAGTGCATTAAGGTATGAGACATACTCGTATCTCACTACATATGCTCATATGGGGGAGTGATTTAGGAATCCCTCTCAAATCAGGTGAGCTCTTCTGTCTTGGACATCATGGGCGAAGGCATTGTAAAGGAGATCGCTAAAGGACAGAGGGGTTTGAAGACATTGCAAGGAGTGGGGATTTCTCCAAACGACTTGAAGGTTATTCGGGATGACATAGTGGCTACTACACACCCTCGCTGGCACGCGGCCCCTCCTACTAACTTAGGGCAGGTATCACATGGTAAGCTGAAGGCTGATGAATGGAGATCATGCTTCGAGTTTGACATACCAGTGTTGCTGCTTCAAATCGAGACACTGCGACATGCATCAGGGGCGCAGGTGGACAAATACCAGTTGAAACTGGTGCAGAGTACTTTCCTACTCGCCACTGCGATCAGATGGGCAACATCTCAACATATATCAGCCAAGCACATCAAAGAATATAAGAAGACCATGAAAAATTACCTTAAAATGCTGAGGGAGCTCTGACCCACCCAGCGTTTCCGCCCCAACCATCTCAATGCCCTCCTTGTTGGCAATTACCTTCGTTTATATGGCCCTGTTCAGGGCTGGTGGATGTTTCCATTCGAAAGGGTCATAGGTGATTTGCAGCGCTCAAACACGAACAATAAGCCAGGTATGTGAGACTCCTTTCCTCCGGTTGCAACACACTTACGAGAAACAAAGGCGAAATGGAGAAGGGTATGTTTGCGGCCTTCTCTGCCAGGTTGACCATGCAGGCAACTATTCAACGTTTACGCTGTCTGGATGCATGGAAAGATAGCATCACAATCAGGGAACGTCCATTTGGCAGTAAGAAAACAGGTACGCACTCAACTAAGATGCTTTGGGACAGGGAGATGACAGCTGCATAGATGATTCCTCAAAGGTGGCTACACCAAGATTAAGGCCACTAAGTGACATTATTAACGATGCAATGAACAAGTACAAGAGCGATCTGCAATGTGAATTGGGGAATTTTCAGGATGGAGTCAACTTCCAGGACAGGGTGACAATTTATGGCTGTGAATTTACGACTTATCACACGTCAAAGAGACATGGTGTCATTTTCTTCCAAGACATGGGTAGTGCTAATTCCCTGGTTCCGGGAATTGTCTGTGCAATATTCCTTATACAGGATAGCAAAGAAAAGCTATTCCTAGCTGTTCACTGCTATCTTGCGCCTCCGACATCTCTTCCAAACCCTTTTGGATGTTACCCAGATTTCGGTGCAAATCTGTGGTCATCGGAAACACAGAAAGAAGTAATGATAGTGCCAGGAAATCACGACATCTACCCTGCTATTTACCGAGACTGGGACCACCAGATCCTGGTGATGAAACCGCTGACCCGAGTCAGTCATGTCATCTTGATTGGAAATCACAACTGACCATTAGTTTTGAAGCGAGCCAAACCAGGGCGCGCAGAGTTCGTGGGGCTGGACGGTGATCCAAGATGGTTGTCTTGACCCAAGAGCAAGAGGAATGTAAGGAGGAGGAAGGGAGAAGAGAAGGAGAGGAGAGGAGAGTAAGATCACTCGCGCGCAGTTGTTTCTGACTGAAGGTAAGGGGAACTCAAGAAGACTGCATTCTTCCTCTTCCTTTTTCTACTACAGAGTAGCTAGGTGTTTTATATACAGGAGAGAAGTACTAAGGATGAAAGGCATGAAAGGGAGATAGGCATGAAAGAGAATCAAGACTGGTCGAGACGGTCGAGGCCATGGTGAAAGGCCTGAGACGCGAACACGTCGCGTGTGCCGAGGCGTGGCGTGCACACGTGGTCAGTGGCAAGGACTGGGCGATGCGATGCGAGGAAGGAGGCAAGGTGTGGGAGGAGGCCGAGCGTCACGCATCGCGCACGGTCGGAACGTGATTCCGAGGCCAGCGATATGGCTCACCTTACAGTTTTCAGGACTTTTGATGGGCCTCAGCACCATCGAGACAAGCGCTGCAGATCCCTCTAGTTCTTGACACTCAGATGTAACTCGGATGTAGTATATCATTTCATATCAAGTCACCCGACAATGATGATACGATGCGAATCCTTCATCACCCATATCTATGCCACACATACATTGCCCGCATCACATAGAACCTGTAAGGTATGGTAAGTAATGGAAGACACAAGAGGGAAAATTGCAATCTAACCATGCTTGGACCAGAAATTTCGTCCTATATCTGCCCCATGTAGTCACTTTCGTAGGGGGCCTAGTACAGATGTGAAGCTTCTGATAATAAATGAAATGATAACTCACCAGGATGGGAAGAGGGAACTCTGCCTTTACAAGCTTCTGAAAGTGGGGAGGACTTTTTGGCAACCACTGTGGGTTGTAAAAGTTCAATGGAAGACCTGGCAGCGGCGCACGCTTGCTGACACTTTTGGCTTTTGCAATGTGTTTGAAAGACCGGTTTCCACATGAGGGGCAGAGAGACAATGGATATGATTCCACCGCTGCCCATATGTTGGCCATGGCAGGATTCAGAAAACCCATATCAAGACGCCAGAGGGTCTTAAAGCATGAGTCTCGATTCAAATGGTTTGAATCACTGTTGGTCTCATCATCACTTGTACCCCAAGGGCCAAGGGCATCCAGCAATATGCCCACACGCTTCCATGTTTCTGAGTCTCTATGGCTGTTAAACTCACATATCTTCCTCCTTCTGTAGTACGTCTATGGAAAGGTCAGTGAAAGGTGCGATGCACCGATGCGAAGACAAACCTCCTGCCACCTTTGATACATCAGGGCGACCTTATCTGTATATGGGCGCTTTCCTGTCCGGCAAATGTGCTGCATGTGATATAGCTTGCTCTGGCACCTCTTCCTTACATTATCCTTGGTCATCTGCGTCCAATTGTGCTGGACGGGCTGATATGCTCCCTTTTTGACGTCCATGATAAAAGCTGTCGTGAGCAGGTCAACCACCTCCTTGTTCCATTTTCCCTTGAAGGTCTGTGTCAAGGAAACATGAGGAGCATCGGGATTCGGGCCACCAACACCATACTGTTCGAACACATCAACCATTTGCTTGTCGGGTTCGTCAGGGAAGAAATCCCTTCTTGCAAGAGCACCTTTGTTATCCAGGAACTTGCGCATTGCCTCCTAGGAGAGAGACGTCAGTAGCAACAATGAATGGGAGGTAGAACTACATACATCCACAAGTTTGTTCTGGTTTGCACGAGGAGTCTTCTTCTTACCGCATGGGGCTGCAAAAGTGATGACAACAAAAGGTCATAGAGCAGGAAACACATATGTTGGAAAGGCTTGGGAACGCCCGTGTCCAATTCGTTTCCGGTGGTACCTGGATCTTCAGGAGGAGCAGGAACATTATTAGGTGGATTCATGTCCCCAGCTCTCATGGCTCTCATGACCTGCCACGGCTGCTGTCTCAGAAGCAGCATTAATGAGCTGATTGAATGCGCTCATACTAAGGCCAAGGCTGCCTGCAGACAATTGAGCACAAGTTGGTCAACGCCCGTGCACTGACCTGTGCCAATTGTATGCTCCATGTCAGTGTCCATATTCAGGTTGTCATCATAGGGGATGTCCGGGTCATCGGACTGCATCTCGTCGTCTTCAAAGTCGAAGGGACAGGCTGATTCGAGTGGCAACAGTGAAACGAGGAGCCCCCTGGTTCTACAATTTTACTCAGCAGAGAAGACGCAATGAGAGAAACGACTCAACTGGGATGCCTGGCGTGTTGGGACATGAGGTGATAAAGGACGGTTGGATATGGAGTTGGGGTTTTGGCACTATGTGAACTCGGTCGATTGGCCCCTAATATACGCATATGCGCTGACAATAATCCACTCGGCAAAACACATGATGGTCTATTAAATTAGATCAAAAGGCGGCAATTTGAATGCACAATCGCGCTGTGGATGACTCACTCAATGGGACAAAAGGGGGCGGATCTCGCTCGCCATCCACAAAAAAATCGAGCGGGGATAGCATAGCGAAATGTCTTCTGTGCAGACCCACTCGCCATGGCGACACTCTAGAAGCTAGCGGCAGACAGGAAGCCCGATTTCATGTATCACACATAGCGCAGGTCACTAACACAACACCTTTTTTTGACAAATTTTACGAGTCATCATGATCTCCATTACAATCTCCAAGGGTGATACCCCCCACTAGACCATTGAGAGAGCAGTCGCCGGATGGGTTACCAAAAACGTTCCCATGAGAACGATAAGAAACAGCAAAAACAAGAAGGTGATGAATGCAATGGCGATTCGATCCCACCACGTCGAGAGAGAAGTGCTGAGAGGAGATTGCGTTGGCTCCTTTGAGGCTACGGGTGCCTAAATGCCAAATTCATCATATGCACATGGGATCAGCCATATGTACACACCTTTGGAGTTTGATACAACCATATTTTTAGTTCGTATGGTGCTTCACCTGAGGCAGCCGTAACTATGACACATTGTCCACCAGGGTCAACAAAAGCCTGCACTCAGGAAAGTGAGCATGTAGCTCGCAAATCAGTGGCCACAAGAGCTACCTCAACAACCTGTACGAGCTGACCACGAGCTATAACACGTCAACTATATGTTATGGGCAAGGAAGGTTAATGGAGTCGCCCACCTCCATGGTGAATCTTGGTGACTAGCTGGCCACTGATTCGGTTGAACATGCGAGCGAAGCCATTATGCACCACCTGCAACAACTAGATTCCATAACGGTAAAGACCTTGTCTGGAGGATACAGTTGGTCTGTATTGGGTGTGTGAAGGTCTGGATTTTGTCCAGGCTAGGAAATTGGTATTCGTCGACACCATCTTTGAGATTGGAAACAAGCAAGAGCTTGCCATCATGGTTGAGAGACGCGTACCCACTGTTTATATGTAAGAACTGAGATTAAAGTGACGGCTGTGGAGACCATACATCCGACTGGTCAGTCTTTTTGACCACCTCCTTTCCCAGGGCTCGATTGAATAACACACACTGCAACGGTTGAGCAATCGAGGAACCAATGAGAACGTGCAACTTACCACTCATGTGTGTCTAAGTAAAAGAGGACGACGCTTGCCCCGTTGTCACAAAAGTAAACGGATTTCCCATATCCTTCGGACATGAGTGGCAATGGAAGAATTGGGACAAGCTCGGTCCCTTTGATCTTCCACAGCTGCATAGATTTCTCTGAGATGCATGCTATCCTGTCGTGAATTGCATCATATGCGATGCCCTCAACAGCCCCGTTCCCTCCCGATATTCCTACATTGTCACGGTACGACTGAGAGCATGCTGTAGATGAGATCGAAGTGGAACATGAAACTTCCGATACCTTTCCATTGTCGCTCCAGAAGAGATGGAGATCTCCACTGGCGAACCCGACGACAAAGCGGCTTGCATCTTGACTGGTCCAACATACAGCTGTGGCTGGGCCATTAAAAGGCCGTATGGTTTCGAAAAGCTTCTCCCCCGAAGCAACAGACCATACAACAGTCCTCGAATTGTCGCCTGTTTATTTGTCAGCTGGTTAGGTGAAGTTGAGAAATGAGAGTGTACCAATGCTTATTAACCGACTACATTCTGGGCTGACGGTAAGATGGTTCACCGGCCTGGTATGGCACCGAAGGGTATTCTGAAGCCTGAAGTTCGACAATCCCTGAGGCTGGGGTCATTGCTGGCGTGATAATCTGTTCTCTACCGTTCTCTACCATCAGCCAGAAAAGACCGTTCTTATCGCCTTCGCCAGTGCATATAATGCGCGATGATTGTGCTCAAGTGAACAAAAAAAAAATTGAATTTGAGATAATATTCAGTTTCGTCACGATCACTCCATTCCTTCAGGGTGCATTTCTACTACGAATCCCAAGCCAAGTCCGTCCAACATGAGTCATGAGTGGTTTTAACACCTCTTAGGAATGATATGTTTCTTTGTGATTGAAACTTCCATCTCCAATTCACTTTTTTTTGTTCATTTGAGCACAATGATCGCGCTCATACATGTTGCACGCTTTCGATCACAAAGAAACACAATATCCTAAGAGGCGTTAAAATCGGCAAGAATTGAGAGCACACAGCGTGTTGAGGGCATCTTCCGATCATCAGAGAAACACATTACGCTAGTCTTAAGACATAGGTAGTTGTTTGAAGCGATTGGCAATGGAAGAACGGAAGAGGAAGAAAGCAAAAGGAAATACACGTGCCCGCGCTGATTATTTAAACCATGACCCTACACAGGCCTGTTGGCTGACGTATATTGTGTCCCCTTCAGGCCGTGTAGTGGGTGGGTATATATGATACACCACGTTGGGCGTCTGTCCTCTTTTACCTCGACTCGACGACGTTCCCAAGTGCTTGCTTGACTTTATTGATTGGAACAATACATACAATTATGAGTCGAATATGGGATAGGATAGAATGCACCCTTGGAATGAGAACAAAGGTGAATGAATACCGTGAATAAATGCCGTCGAATACTGCTTATTGTCATAGGTGCAGCTGGCCCGTGAGTCCAACTCCAACCCTGTTGCAGGCTCTGCTTGTCGCAGTTCCGACAACAGTGTAGCATGCATGGGAAGCCCTTACCGGCTTGCTCGGGCGCAGCGCTTGGTGGATCTCATATGCACATACACATATGCGCACACAACCATTGTAAATGGTTCACATCATCCCAGTGAGTTTTACCCATTACCCGTCTCTTTGAGATATGATTGCTAATCACTGTCACTGTTGGCAATCCTGACTATAAAAGGCTTGAAAGCGATAATATCATCTACGGTCATTCAGACCCCCTGTAAGCGAGCTTATTCCCAATGCAAAGCCAAGGTGTTACTATCAACCCTCGCGATGCGTCGACACACCCACTACTATTCTTCCTATCCCGTGTTTGCTCATATACTGCCCTTGCACGCCAGACCTTCGACGTCATCTGTCATATATTAAAATTCCCCCTTCATTTTGGCTCACCGACAGGAGCTGTGAAGGCCATCGCTCTCCTAATTCACTATATACTCATCTTCACCGCTGTATCCCAGTTTGTCCTATCCGGGATGACAGGGATTACGTCACACTTGGCATCACAGGCCCACGCGGTAGCCCGAAACACTCACTCGATTTCTTTGGCAGTCTGTGCGCTTCCCGTGCCTTTCAGAAGCTTGATTTGCACCAGGATCGGCAATGAGCGAGAATTCTCGTCAAACCAGAATATAAACCATTTTCCTGCATCCCCATTTCCCATCAATGAGGATGTACATGGCCCTGCGATTGACTTGGCAATTCGTAAGACCGCTAATGCCACCTCCGCTGTCCTGGCGCTCGTGCGGGCAAGTAACCTCTCTCTTCGTCACGAAATATCGGACAAGCTTAAAGACTTTCTACAACGCGCATGGGCATGTGAATTGGCATGCGGCGTTCACCTTGCCCTTGTCAAGACTGTGATTGACGAGTAAGTCCGATCTAATTCAATATACCCATACCTTAACAACGTCTGTCTTAGGATGTTGCTCGAGAGTGATTATGTCGTTGCCAAGTTGAAAGTCGATCTACATCCGGGCTTCTTGAGCCTTGTGACGTTCAATCGGGCCAGCCAGGCTGAACGTGCAATTTTCGAAGCGCTCACGATCGCCGAGGATGCCACGACAACACATGCACGCCGCCTTGTGGTTCATGGCGAGTCAGTTCATCACAGCCTTCACCTCTTGGAATCCGTCGCCCTGGACATATCGAGCCTTTTGGCTACTGAGCTTGCTTCCGTAAATCAAGAGAAGGAGGAAATAAAGTGCAGGGTGTCGACTATCTTTGGCATGCAACGTGGTTCCCTCCGTACCCTTAAAGGTCGACTCGCCGACTTGCACTGTATCAATAATTTTTGGGGTGAGGCAAGAGACTTTTTGTCCCTCGCTATTCACGTGTTCAATGGCGTACGGAGTGATCTGGTTGCTCTTAGTGAGTACCAGATGGGGCACAGGGCAGTCCACTTGCATGTTCCTCCCGAAGAACAGTATGGATATTTTAAAAGGTGGACAGGTAGGCTGGAAGCTCGGCGAGTCTTCAAGCCAGCTCTGCGTTGAAGGTGCAACCGTCCCTCCCTCCTCACTTAACGATCTCAGTAGGTGATTATTACGTATGAGTGTAGTTGTGCTTATATGTGTATATAAAATGTCGTCGGAAAGTCCCGAAGCGTAAAGCGTTCGCTCTCCACCTCTCACTCTTCGCGCTAAAATACCTGTTGAAGGATGTCTAAATTCTCAGTGAGTTTCAAGTCTGTTCACAAATTAAATCTTGTGCAAATTCCTCTTGCAGGCCCATGAATTCCTCGATCTCGAAGCAATCCTTTCGCTTGAGGACGAAGAGGAAGAGTATGAGTCAGAGGGGGAGGTTGACGACTTTGGTAATTCACCTCACAGTTTCTTTGCGGTGGTCGCTACATATCCTATAGGTTACCTCATGGATGAACCTGTATCAGATGATGATATGGATAACGCCCCACCGCCACGCTTGCCCAGCGTTGAAGTCCAGGACCTTGAGGATGAAACAAGGAGGATCACAGGTCTGGATCGGCAGACGTGATTTGCATATACGACCACCTGATGACATGACCCTGCCACTTCGAGTACCACGGGAGGATGATCCTCGTATGTGGTCTGTCAGGGTGAAGGTCAGTGAGACTGCATTATTCATAGGGGCGGTACTAACAACCAATTGGCAGCTTGGGCGAGAAGCTGATGTTGTGTTCCAGATATGCCGCCGATGCCTCATCCCTAACGAGATCCACCCCCCAGCCGTCACGTCGGCTTTCGCTCTGTCTTCCGTGCCAGGACATGTGTTTATTGAGGCCTTCAATATCACAGATGTTCGTCGTGCGGTGAATGGCTTGGTCACTGTCCGCGACAAGCAGCTGATCTTTATCCCGCCTACAGAGTGCGTCGGAGTACTCTCCTCACGTCCCCTATCGTGCTCTCGGATAGAGAAAGGACAATGGGTACGCTGTCTAGCTGGACGGTATCGTGATGACATTGGCTACATCTGTGAATCGAGCATCCCAATGAACCAGTGGTACGCTGTCAGTGGCTTTCGTCCCCCGAATTCCTCAGCCTGGGGGCAAGCGGAAGAGAGATGGGCGTCCGTCTCCACGAGCATGGACTGCCGGAGAACTCACCCAACAATACGGTGAGAACAGAGTCAAAGTTCTCGGGCCTGGCCAGTTCGGCTTCAAAGGATGTTTGTACCAGGATGGGCTCACATTTGAGCTTCTGCCATGGTCCCTCCTTCGCATTTTGGAGCATTGCAATTTCGACATCACTCCGTTTGCGCGATCAGATAGGGTTCGAGGCCTTCCTGCGTTCGCTGCAAGTCTCAGACGTTTCGCCCAGGATTCAGTTCAGATAGGTAACAGGATCCTTGTGATATCGGGCGAATATGCTGGTATTATTGGCCGAATCGGAGACATTCAAAACAATGTTGCGGACGTCGTCACTCAAATTCCCGAACAGGATTCTGGCCTTATAATCAGTATCACCTTACGGGAGCTGGTTCCTTATTTTCTTGCAGGCGACTATGTCAAGATCCACTGGTTGGAATTGCTTTGGAATGGTCATTACTGTCGATCACAAGGAACACAAAGTGAGTTTTCTGGATAAGAAAACCAATACAGAGGTGTGCATCTCCATCCCTCCTCTCTGCTTCGCTGATGTCTCGCTCACTGACGCTTGGTCGTATAGATTAATACATCAGCATTTAGCCTTCAGTTTTACACTGCTCCCCACCGTTTTTTCCAACTCAAGCGTGGTCTGTATGTCGAATTTCCTGGGGCAGGTGGGGCCACGGGCAGGGGCCTTGTAACGCAAATCTCTGGTGGCAGAGCAGAGATTATAGACGAGACCAACGGGCAGCGCGTGAGTTTATTGAGATCCATTCTTCCAGCAAATACAGACAGTCTTCAGGTTCTGATTGACCAAGACGACATAGCAGTTTTCGGGCGTCCAAACCATGGCTCTGCCCAAGCCCGAGCGCAATGGTGTTTGGGAGGGACAGAGAGTCTCTATTATCAGAGGTCCCCTAAAGGGGTATCATGGTCTTGTCAAAGCAGACGATGGCAGTAGTGTCGACGTTGAATTGGATGCAAAGCTGATGTCTCATGGCCCACTACGCCAACGGGTCAAGCTTGATGATATTCAACTCGAGTGAGTTCCTCACGAACCACGATGACCCATTCATTACGTCTCCCCTCACAAGCGTTTTCGATAGACATATGTCGATAGCGTCGTCGAGTCGCTCCAACCTTACGCCTCCTCCAGAAGATCTACCGAGGTCAATCACTCCAGAACCTGTGGAACATGAGGAGAGCGCATCCTTGCCTTGGAGCCTGCCTCAAGGACCTGGTGAGTTCTTTGGTGAATACTGAATTCTTCATGCTTATTCCAAACGAGTCTGGAAACACTGGCTCTTTACGGAAGAAATCCAGGAACGGTTATGTGAGGAATGTATCCCATTTTATGTTCGGGGTGTCCCAACGTCATCTTTACATGCCAAGATAGAGGGACTTGGTGCAAAGACAGTTCCAGCTGCAAGGCAAAAGATCGAAGCACAACCGAATGAAGTTGTTGTCTCTGTGATCCAGAGGGGGAGACCTGCCCAGATTTCCATCAACCCAACCTATCTAATCCCGTGGCCACCATCCGAAGGCAACAAGGTACTCATTATCGGACACCGCTGGACTGGGCAAGTGGGGAAAGTGATCGAGTCAAAACACGGGTGCTGCACTGTTGAGCTGGAGGCTTCTGGGGCCGTTTCATACTTTTATGAACAGGATGTTGTAAATTTACTCATGAAATAACTTTGTCTCATTGCCGATATCAATATCTGTATGCGCATATGTGTTGCATATGTATGTGTGAGGGGGGGGGGATTGGTTGACCCCACGAGAATGTACATACCTCCTCATGCTGGCACTTTGATCTTCCCTGGAATCACTCTCTTCTCTCTCCCCCACAGTCGCTTGCTCGCATCTTCCCTTCCTCTTCCCTCTCTCTCCATGCATGCAGATCATACCTATTTCCAGAAAAGGAAGCCACTGCATTTCAATAAGCATATTCTCATGCGAGGCACATGCAGGCAGTACGTAAATTCCACATTCCCTTTTTTGTTGTCTTATCTTTCACTCGGACCAGAACTAAACAGAACCGCTTGTCCTCTGAGGCCGGTCCCACATCGGACTTAACAACGAGACACTACACATCATCACACATTGCCGGCGATGTGGTTCGTGCTGCAATTAGGAATTCCACAGCTAACTAGCCCACGTAGCCATGAGCCAATCAGTAGCTCGGCTCACTCAATTCTATTCGGCCTCGAATGCATAACTCAGAAAGCGTGGCAGGAACATATGAGCGGGCGGGAGCTCAATACGTAAATCCCGCCCCCACCATTTTTTGTTCACATCTCCTCGCAGCTCTCCATTTCGAGGTCCCTTCTCAGACATGTCTGAAGCCAAAGAAATTCTTGTTCACAGACGCGGTGGTTTTATGTCCGTGTCATGGTCCCCGTTTGGCAGAAGCGGCCAAAAGACTTATCATCATAAGCCTTTGACTTGGACTTGGAGATACAACGAAAGGCTGCGCATCATCACACATCCGTCCCACTGCCTTCCTTGCCGGAGGTGGCAGGAGCATCACCTCGCAGCTACAATGGATGACGAAGAAAAGTCTGAAGAAGAAAAGTCGCTGGACTCTGCATATCAAGCCCGTGACCGCGCCGCTTCTCGTCCTTTCCAGGGAAGGATTGATCGTCTCGAACAGGAGCGGGACAACTTCCTCGAAGAGCTCGCGGCGCTGCGTCAGGAACTCGGAAATGCGCGAACGAAGCTGAAGGAGAGCCTCGACGTGCGCAACGACCTACAGCGCGCCCTTGTGGATCGTGCCATCGATCAGCCACGCAAGACTGTGGGCTGCACTCCCGCCTCCCCATCATGCTCATCCGGACAGCATAAACACCTGCGCCTCGCGACCATCGCTCATCAAGACTCCTCAACCCCACTATGTCATGCAGAGCGGGACGTCATTGCCATTGACTGTGAATCTGAGCAGGATGTACTGTATGTCCCCCCTCCACTCCCACCTATTGCTATGACTCATCGCTGCTCTGACTCCAGGACTTCACAGGATTGATATATGATATAGCATGTACCATAGCAGGTTGTTCATGACAATGTCAATATGTTCCATGGTTTGATACAGTCCTCGTAGATTTACTATGATATGATGCTTCAAACTTATTGCCGTTTTCAGCACACTTGGCGGAGCTTAAATTCCACCCAAATCGGCGCAGAAATCCCCTCAAAAATGCGGGATGAATATCTCCCTCAAAACAGCTTCAATTCATATGAAGATTATTGTCCCTGAATCGCCTGAATGAGGGCTAGGCAGCCCCATTATTTTCATGAGATTTGAGTGAGAATTGGTGGAGCTGGACTCAAGCCACCTCCACATGTGTATTAGATGAATTACAACTCAAAATCATGGTCTATATCTATTATTTTTCCCTCATGTTGTACCCATGGGCTGTCTTGAGGCAGCCCCATAGTGTTTTTGACTCAAGTGTTGTGGTGTGCAATGTGGTTTCCAGTGCGATTGGAGTCGCGGCCAGCCACTCATCACCCCTCTCACCTCTTGATTCTGACCATCCTTCTTGTTTTTCACAGACAGAGAGGAGTGGGTTGCAAAGAGGGGTCCTATTCTGAACTCTTTCTACTACAGAGTAGCTAGGGTGTTTTTATATACAGGAGAGAGGTACTAGAGATGAATGGCATGAAAGTGAATCAAGACTGGTTGAGACGGTCAAGGCGGTCGTGAAAGGCTTGAGACGTGAACACGTCTAGTGTGCCAAGGCGTGCAAGGGCGCGTGATCGGTGGCGAGGGCTGGGCGATGCAATCGAGGTCTTGATGTCGCACGCAAGATGGCTTGTGGTGTGCAGTCGGTGGACTGCCTGGAACGAGAGGGAGGTGGCAAGGGATGAAAGGGAGCTGAGGTGTCAGTCTCATGTCGTGTCGTGTCGCGTTTTCGCATGTGATTTCGAGGCCAGCCATAATCTTCCTTACACCTCCTGGGGGCTTGAAACTTTGACCGTCCTCGGTCAAGCATCTGAATGTGAGTGTTTTGAGCCTTTCACGTCTGAATTGAGGTGGCGGTCGCAGCTGCTTGTGCTGCGGAAGACGCGAAGGCAGCAATCGGCAATGGCGATGACGGAAGAGGCGAGGGCGATGGGAAATGGAGGCGATGGAGATGAGGGCGGCAGTGACAAGATGGCGGCTGCATGGTGGTGGTGTTGTCTTGTGGCGGTGGCGGCATGGTCGTCTCCATTGCAGGTGGTGGCAGCAGGCGTGGACGAGGAGCGAAGGCGTAGGCGGTGAGTGTGAGTTCATAGATATAGACGTAGGTGGCAGACTCGAGAAAGAGGATGCGTGGGGCAGCTCGCGTGGGGGTGGGATCTGTCATCTTGCGGTGGCAGTGGCGGGGTCGTCTCCACTGCAGGTGTTGGCAGCAGACGTGGGTGAGAGCGCGCAAACAGATGGGGAGGCGATGTGGGAGGCGGTGTGCGGTGTGCTGTTGGCGTCGGTGACTGCTTCTCCTGCGGCGGTGGCTTCTGCTCCTGTTGTGGCGTGTTGTGGCTAAGTTCATGGCTGAGGCCTTCTTGGTCTTCTGGGGTGGTGCTGGTGGCGAGGGGTTGCGACAGTGCAGCGGTGCTGGTGTCATGCGAAACTACTAAAGCTGCGGCTGAGACTGAGAAGACTGAGGCTGAGACTGAGAAGGTGGCGGCGGACTGAGCTGGTGCAACGGTGGTGGTGGACAGAGCGGAGGCGACGACTGAGGGCGATGCAGGGGCGACAGCGGCAGTGGCTGACAAGGGCATGGCGGCGGTGGCTTGTGAGACGGTGGTGGAGACAGTGGCGTGTGGCACTAAGACGTCGGTGGCTGAGGCTGAGGCTACGGTGGCGGCTGACGAGACTAAGGCGGCTGGCAAGGCTAAGAGCGTGGTGGTGGCAGTTCACTGATCTGAAGCTGGGGCGATGGAGACGGCTGGCAAAACTAGGGGCACGGTGGCGGCGGCTGAGACTGAGAAGGCTGAGGCTATAACAACATTTGAATCAAAGAAGGAGACGAATGGAAAGCAGCCTTCAAAACAAGCAACGGACTGTTCGAACCTACGGTAATGTTCTTTGGACTGACAAACTCTCCAGCTACTTTTCAAACTATGATGGACGACATTTTTCAAGAAGAACTCGCACAGGGATGGTTGAAAATCTACATGGACGACATCATTATTGCCATGAAGAATGATGAAACAGAACACGCATCCAAAGTCAACCATATACTGTCTAAACTGAAACAGCACGATCTCTATCTAAAACCAGAAAAATGCCAGTTCCACAAAAGAAAAGTAGAATACCTTGGAGTAATCATAGGAGAAGGAAAGATAACTATGGATCCCGTCAAAGTCAAAGGGATTAAAGACTGGCCAACTCCATCAACACTAAAGGAAGTCAGAAGTTTCTTGGGATTTTGCAACTTTTACCGAAATGTCATACCTAACTTCTCTATAAAAGCCGACCACTGAATGATTTGACAAAAAAAAATAAACAATGGGAATGGATGACAAAAGAGGATCAGGCCTTTCAAATCCTAAAAGAAACTTGCGTATCCTACCCAGTACTCCGCACCCCAGAATGGACAAAACAATTCATTCTAGACACTGATGCATCAGGATTCGCTGTCGGAGCAGGTATATCCCAAGAATATGAAGACGGTTTACACCCTATCGCATACTATTTGAGAACACTATTAGACGCAGAAAGGAACTACAATGCACATGATAAAGAAATGGCAGTGGTAATCTTCGGATTGAAAAGTGGACGACCATTCTTCTTAGGAGCCGACAAACCAGTCAGAATAAGGACAGACCACAAAAACCTTACTTACTTCAAAGAACCGCAAAACTTAACAGGACGACAAGCCAGATGGATGCAATATATGCAAGATTTCAACATCACCATGGAACACGTCCCCAGACATACACACACAATTGCTGACACACTTTCTCGTCGCAAAGACCTTAACAAGGGGGTAGAAGAACAAAAAACCACATTACTACCACCTGAAATCCTCGCACGAAAAACCTACCTACCAGACAAACTTGACAAACGACGAGAAATTCTAAGACAATTTCATGATACCCCTTTCACAGGACACCCAGGAATAGCGAACACCTGGGACTTAGTTAAGCAACACTACGAAGGACCCAGACTACGACAATTCGTAGAACAATACGTCAAGGGTTGCGCCAAATGCCAAGAGTCCAAGACCAACATACCCAGAAAGAAAGCCACGACCTTTCCACTCGACACACATGTTGAACAGGGCCCCTTTCAATATGTATCAATGGATCTTATCACTGACCTACCCAAGTCAGAAGGGTTTGACAGCATCCTTACAATAGTCGACCAAGGATGCTCCAAAGCGACAAAATTCATCCCATGCAACAAAATGATTGATGGAACAGGCATCGCACATGAGTATCTGAAACACCTTGTGCCCTGGTTTGGCATCCCCAAAAGAATCATCTCCGACAGAGACCCCCGATTCGCATCAAACTTCTCCAAAGCCATATGTAAAAATCTAGGCATCAAACAAAACATGTCCACCGCGTTCCACCCCCAAACAGATGGACAAACTGAACAAATGAATGCATGGCTAGAACAATACCTAAGACCCTGGACCACAACTCATCCTCACTCCTGGGCAAAAATGCTTCCCTTAGCAGAATACACACACAACTCATGGAAACATGAAACATCACGGAGATCACCACATGAACTCCTCATGGGGTTCAAACCCCAAATCAATATCAATCTAGAAGACAACAACGTGCCTTCATCCACCAATCACCTAAAACAACTAGAAGAAGCAAGACGGGATGCTCAACAACTCCTAGAATGTAAAAAACAACCCCTAAAACCTGACATCAAAGAAATGGAAGAAGGAACCCTCATATGGCTAGAAGCGAAGAACCTCAAAACACGAGGAACATGCAAGTTAATGCCTAAAAGATATGGCCCATTTCCTATCACAAAAATAATTTCCAAAGTTGCATATCAATTACAACTCCCGCCATCAATGAAGATACATGACATCTTCCACGTCAACCTACTTCTTCCTTATAAGGAGACGGAAGAATATGGCATGCCGTTTACACGACCTCTACCAACCATCGAAAACGAGGAAGAATACAAAATTGAAGCAATTCTAGATGCTAGAAAGTTTGGACGAACACATAAACTTCAATACCTCATACATTGGAAAGGATACCCAGCATCAGACGACTCATGGGTCGACCACCATGACCTCAACGCCCCAGAACTTCTAAAAGAATATTACTCCGCTTCGGCTGGATGACCCCAAATATAAAAACACCACCTACGAACGATTATCCCTTACCGTTCCATCCCTAATTACTACAACATGACCTCCACACAGA
The DNA here is from genome assembly GCA_025769875.1 of Russula earlei. Lineage (NCBI taxonomy): Eukaryota > Fungi > Basidiomycota > Agaricomycetes > Russulales > Russulaceae > Russula > Russula earlei. Next base: position 5,250 of record JAGFNK010000559.1, on the reverse strand, counting down.
ACTCCCCCACCGCTTCCACTGCTACCCTCATACCCACTCCCCCTTACTCTCCTATGCTCATCCACCTACCACTATCCAGAGAACCCTCCCCTTCAACAGCAGCAACCATCAACACCAGAATACTCGTTCAATGTGCCGCACAACACGCCATGATGATCATACAAGCACGCGAACTATGGGAAGACGACTCCCTCACCACTATACTAAGAGCCTTCGGCAATCGATCCCCTGCTCGAGGGACCAACTCACCTGTTAGAACCCGCAGCCCTTCCTATCATGTTCGCTCCCCTTCACCTGACCCCATTCCAATTCCCCCACATACTGCCACTCCCATCATCCAACAAGTTGAGAACGTCATTCTACTCAACGAAAACTTCACCCCAATAAACCTCGAAAGGACTCCACCTCCCATCTACGAACCACCTGCTAACCGTGTTCAACTTACAGAGCTGGAGGAACTTGGGGAAGGATGGGAAGAAGGAGACCTCGGACTAGACCTACTAATCCCAGACCCAGGCAATGAAGACGATACACTACCCCCTCGCTTCGTCCTCCCTGACCTCACACATGGCTTCCCCTCTTTACTAGCCACTTATGGTCCCGGATGTCCCACTCACTGCATTCCTATTTGAGCTCGAGCCGACCCTTATCCCCACCCTCTTCTTACACAGAAAGATGCCTTCCTGTTCAAGGACAGCCTCAGACACACCGCAGCCATAAACAAAGCACTTAGGTTTGAACAAGACCTATCTCTAGAAGTGGAAGTATGTCACTATCGGTTTGCCATAAAGAAGATGCGACAAATAGCAAACAGTCTTGTCACCACTCGTGAAAGGTACCATGACATGGTATGGGAAGTAAGGGACTCGGAGATCAAGCTAGCCAAGGCTAACACCAAAACTCACCTCAAACCACGAGTCTTGTTCGGAACCATGCCCCAGCTCACTGACCAAGAGCACAAAGATGCCAAGGAAGCCCTGCTAGACCCGTGGTACCCATTCCTCCCTCTACTCTCAGACAAATGCGCCTGGTGTCACAACGGAGGACACAACACGTTTGAATGCCCCAAGATCGCCATATGTGTCCTTTGTAATCGTCACGGACATATAGCTGATCGCTGCAGAAATCCGCATCGACGATGTAAGACTGACAGAATGTGTCGAGGCCCTCGTGACCAACTTCACTTCCATGCTCATCACTGTCAATCGACCATCCTCCCTTATACTGCTTAGATGTTAACAAGGGGGTGATGTCACAAGTACCGGTTCTTCGGACCGGACCGGCAACCGGACAAGCCTACCCAGACAGGCCTCACAATTCTCGTATGTTTTCATGACTCACTTCTTAGCCTCGCATGTACCATCACCTTCCAACATGTTCCAGTCTCGATTGCCTCACCGTTACCTTGTGTCTACTATTTGATATAGGATACATTGTCTATATAAACCTGTCTGTAGAAGAGAACAAGCTCTAAGCTTGTTCTCTTGTGAAATATCACTGGATTCTAGCTTCGGGACTGTAGGCTTGCAGGGAATCAAGCAATCGACTCAGAAACTTCCTCTACTCTCTAAGTCTTCAAATGCGAAGACTTATTCATTGTCCTTCTACTCCACGGTACACACTAGCCCTTGCTGTGTTGTCACCAAGATCCCCGATTCTCGCGAGAACTTGTCGTCTCACTTGACTCAGTGTGCACGTCTCACGCATGAAACAATTTGTCAGTGACACCGCCCCCAGTTGGTGACAGTACTCCCCTGTGACCACTCAGTTTAAAGTCTACTCTTGTCTTCAAGGTACTCTTCAACAACGGCCTTGTTTAAAGCCCCCTCGCTACACTGGCCTCTAGTCTTTGCCTTTGTCTCTTGCAACACCTACCAATCCCCATCTGGTACCTCCTCATTGTTTGGCTTGTCCTCCTGTTCAACACTGCCCTTGCCACGTACCATCTGTTCCGACCCTTGCCCACCTGCTCCTGAGTCCTTAGTGATCAGCAGTACATGTCTTGACAAAGACCTATCTGTGCGCTTTTTTTTTTTTTTTTCATTTCACTTCACTCCCAATTTTCTAACCCCTCAGTGACAGCACAGCCTGCACTACAGCAATGACAGCACTGTTTTTGTTTTTGTGGCTTCTCATTTTTTTTTCTTCCTCTCCAGTCTTCCATGCATGCCAGTTTTCTCAAGTATCACTGGCCTCCTTTCTCCTGGATGCATGTGTGTGGTTCTATTTGTTTTTCCCCTCCATTTGCTCTGTTTTTTGTTTTGTTTTGTTTTTTTGATCTTTTGTTTTCCTCTCAAGCAGCAGTGATGACAATGATATCACTGTCACAGCAGCAATCACAATGTGATGACCATGAACACAACCAAACAATCCTGTGCAACCATGAACCTGGTGCACTTTTTTTTCTTTCTTTACTTCCTTTTTACTTGCTCTTTCTAACTAACATCTCACAGCAACCGTCACTGACTGGGGGCAGTGTTGCTGACAAATTGGTTCATGCATGAGATGTACACACAGAGTCAAGTGAGAACAACAAGTTCTCATGAGGTTTGGGGATCTCAGTAACAACAATGCCAAGGCAATTGTGTACCACGGAAAGGAAAGGTGTATAATAAGTCTTTGCATTCAAAGACTCAGAGAGTTGAGAGAGTTTTTGAGATGATGGCTTGATTACTTGCAAGCGTACAAGTCCCGAAGCTGGAACCAGTGACATTTCACAGGAGAACAAGCTTAGAGCTTGTTCTCATTGACTGACAGGTTTATATACAAGAGAGGTATTATATCAAATGATGTCCTTAAGGGAGCAATGAGGCAATTGAAGTAAGAACATGCTGGAATGCCATGGTAAACATGAGTCATGAAACAAGTCATCAAACAGGAGTTAAACATGAGTTGAGTCCAGGTAGGCTAGCCCAGTTGCTGGTCTGATCTGGAGTATTGGTACTTGTGACATTACCCCCTTATTAACATCTAAGCTATGTAGGGGATGATGGTAGCATGGCAGCGATGATTGTGAAAATGTAACTGGTCTTGAGGGACTCTACACATTTTGTTGGTTTTGCATTGTTGGTGTGGTGTCCTACAATGGTTGGCCATATGTCCATGGAAATGCAGAGAATGCAGATTGTGGTTTTGGGACATTTGAAGGTGTAGTGCCCTCCATTGTGACACCAGGCACATCTGTTGGAGACTTGAGCAGTGAATTGATACCAAGGGTCAGTGATGGCTTCCTTGGCATCCTTCTGTTGTTGGTCAGTGAGGTGGGACATAGATTCAAAGAGGACTTTTGGCTTGAGACAAGCCTTGGTGTTAGCTCTGGCCAATTTGACTTCTGAGTCTCTGACCCAGATCATGTCATGATATCATTTTCAGGCAGTGATGAGATGGTTTGCCAATTGTTGTGTTTCTTGATGGCTAACCTGTAACAACAAAACTCGGCCTCTAGAGATAGGTCTTGTTCAAACCTAACAGCCTCATTTACCGCCAGCGTATGCCTGAGGTTATCTCTGAACAGGAAGGTTTCTTTCTGTGTGTAGAGGGGGCATGGATAGGGATTGGCTTGTGCTTGGATGAGAAAATGATGAGTGGGGCATCCTGGTCTGTAAGTGGCTAAGTGGGAGGGGAAGCCATTTATGAAGTCTGGTAGAACAAAGCGAGGGGGAGGTGTATTGTCTTTGTTTCCTGGATCTGGGATTAGCAAATTTAGTCCTAGATTTCCTTCTTCCCAACCTTCTCCAAGTTCTTCCAGTTCTGTTGGTTGGTTGCCATTGTTAGTAGCAGGGGGAGCTTCATAGGCAGGAGGTGGTGTTTCTTCAATGGGGTTAACTGGGGCAAGGTTTTCATCAAGAAGAATGATGTGGTTTAGTCACTTGGGAATAGGGGTGGCTCTTTGTGGAGGGATAGGGATGGGGTCAGGAGAGAGGGAGTGAACGTGATAGGAAGGACTGCAAATCCTGATGGGAGAGCTGGTCCCAAGTGTGGGAGAATGATTGCCAAAGGTGTGGAGTATGGTGGAGAGAGAGTCATCTTCCCAGAGTTCATGAGCTTGTATGATCATTGCTGTGTGTCATGCAGCATGCTGAACAAGTAGTTGAGTGTTGATGGTTGCTGCTGTAGAAGGGGACGGTTTTCTGGATATTGGCAGGGGAATGAGAGTGGGAGAGTAAGGAGGTGTGGGGACTAGAGTGGCAGAGGAGGTAGTGGGGGAGTCTTGCATAGATGACATGTTGTAAGGTTTTTGAGGGAAGGGGAGGTAGGAATATGTTGGTTGTGGATGGGGGCTTTTATACATCAGGTCATCCAGCCATAGTGGAGTAGAATTCTTTTAGAAGTTCTGGGGTGTTGAGGTCATGATGATCGACCCATGAGTCATCTGATGCAGGGTAGCCCTTCCAGTGTATGAGATACTGAGTTTTACATGTTCGTCCAAATCTTCTGACGTCTAGAATTGCTTCGATTTCATATTCTTCTTTGTTTTCAATGATTGGAGGGGGGTGAGTAAATGGTGTGTCATACTCCTCTGTTTCTGTGTATGGAAGGAGTAGATTGACATGGAAGACGTCATGTATTTTCATTGATAGTGGGAGTTGGAGTTGATACGCAACTTTGGAAGTTCTCTTTGTGATTGGAAAGGGTTCATATCGTTTGGGCATCAACTTGTGTGTTCCTTGTGTCTTGGGGTTTTTTGCCTCTAACCATATGAGGGTTCCTTCCTTCATTTCCAGGATATCTGGTTGCAAGGGTTGTTGTTTATGTTCTAGACATTGTTGTGCATCTTGCCTTGCTTCTTCTAATTGTTTGAGTTGATTGATGGAAGTGGGCATGTTGTTGTCCTCAAGGCTGATGTTGATTTGGGGTTTGAACCCCATGAGGAGCTCATGTGGTGATTGATGTGATGTTTTGTGTTTCCAAGTGTTGTGTGCATATTTGGCCAATGGGAGCATTTTTGCCCAAGAGTGAGGGTGAGTTGTGGTCCAGGGTCTTAGGTATTGTTCTAGCCAGGCATTCATTCATTCTGTCTGTCCATCAGTTTGGGGGTGGAATGTGGTGGACATATTTGTTTGATGCCTAGATTCTTACACATGGCTTCAGAGAAGTTTGATGTGAATCAGGGGTCTCTGTTGGAAATGATTCTTTTGGGAATTCTGAACCAGGGTATGAGATGTTTCAAATACTCATGTGCAACACCTGTTCCATTGATTGTTTTGTTGCATGGAATGAACTTTGTCGCTTTGGAACTGTCATGAACCA
>JAGFNK010000558.1:0-33843 GCA_025769875.1 Russula earlei | reverse complement strand
TGTGAGGGGTCTGGGCGACGCTTCAGATTCTGACAGCGGCGGGTACCCGAAGCTCCCGCTGCCAGCGGACGATGCCGGTGATGCGGAGGTGGCGACGCCTGGCTCCTGCTGTTGACCTTGTCTCTGCTTCTGCGGCTTCTGCTGCTGGCCCCACGCTTGCGGGCCTCGTCGCGGGACAGAGGGCATTGTGGAGGCGCGTTTGCGGGTCTTCTGCCCGTCCGCGGCCGCGGGCTGGTACCCGTCTGGCAGCAGGGGGGGTGGCGGTTTGGGCTTGTTCGGCCCGCGCATGCGTCGCTCTGTGGCATAAACGCAGGGTAGCTCGCGCGCGAGGCAGCGCTGGCATGTCGGATGTTCGCCTGAACACTACATGCGCAGAGAGCCCGCCCATCAGAAAAACGTACAAGGAGGACGGGAAGAAAGAGGACACGGACCTTTGCCTTGCGCGCACGGACATTTTTCGCAGGCCTGGGCGGTGCGAATACGGGGGTGATCCGCCGCGCGAGAGAACACACCGGTGATAGGGTCGAGCGAACCGGCACCACCCCACGAGCGCGCCCGTTGACCGTGATCGGTGAACGGGTTCATCTTCGTGTCGTTCATGCGACGTTGCTTGGTCAGGTTCCGCGACGGTTCGGGGCAGTTCGGGCGAGGGATGAGTGGACGTCGAGGGGTGTGTTGTCGGGAGGTGATACCGCGGCTGTGAATGGGGGTGGAGAGTATAGGTGAGATCGCAAATGCGCGGGATTTCCCCTCGTAGGGCTGTCGGGTGTGGGCTGGCGTTTTCGATAAAGGGGTCGAACACCCATTGGTCAAAATGCATATGCACAGGCTGCTGGAGAGGGCGAGACAGTTGGGGGGGGAAGACTGGGCAGGTTGGTTGTTTCCCTCGTGATCCTGTGGGAATATAGGGTAAGCCGCGGGCGGGCGAGGTTGCGGCTGTTGCAAGGCTGGAGACGGGGGGGGATTGCCAGGGTGGGGGTGACTGCCGGCTGTGGGAGCTCGGCAGGGATAGTGGACGGGGAGGGGATCTTTGCGGCTCGAGGGCCGGGGAGAGACTTTATCGGGGACGAATAGTTGTTGGCATACGGGGGCGGGGGGTGCGGCGGCTGGGTGGCCCTGGCGTCCCCCCCTAGGACGTCTGGGAAATTAGCATAGAGGGTGGGACTGTAAAATGTCGAAAGAGGCGCGTTGCGGGCGGTGGGTTGGCTGGAGAGGATGCATGGAATGATGTTCCATGCGACGGGGAGGGATTGAAGGAGGAAATCGAAGAAACGGGAATAGAAAGTGGAGGAGGAAGGGGGGGAGATGGCTTATTGATATATATACGGAAAGAGGTATCCGAGACTTCCGAGGAGAAACGAAAAAAATAAAAATAAAAATGCAATGCAGCAGAAATGGAGGGCTGGGCCTCGACGCCAAGGGCGTACACCCCTTCGCTCGCTCGATCTGGTTGTAGTGCCTCGTGAAATATTGATGAGTAAAGTGCCCATGACCAAATTGGTGAGATGGAACAGCCAAGCCACCATATTCTCTCTCCCCCTCCCCCAGGCTGCAATTGGCACCCCTCGCACGCGCCCCTCCCCTAATCGGGTCGAAAATCGAAAATCGAAAACCAGAACGGTCCCCGATTGATTTCGCCCGTTCTCGTTTTCCCAACCTTCGAACCTGGCCGACGTCTGGCGTCTGGCGTCTGTCTGGCAACCAACAAGCCGACTCTGTTACAATTGGGTTGGGGGTGTGCGCGATGGCTGGTCCGCGACGGCCCGACGGTTTGGTGCTTGCCTGCTGTGGAACATGGTCGCCCCTGAGCCGATCCCATAGCATGATGATGATGATGATGATGATATGATTCTGATTCTTCTGACGCAACAACGTGCAGACGTCTAAGATCGCCCCAATCAAATCTTCATTTCCTGTGCGCGGACATCGCACAGGCCGGCTGAGAACGTGCGATGGCGTCGGCCGCTCCGAGTCCCCACTGGAGTATAAACATTCTTCTCTCTTGTCAGGGGGTGGCCGATTGTCCCATCGCGACGATCTGACCAGATCTCCATCTGCAGATTATTCGTGTCGATTTTCAAACTCAAGAAAACAGATTTAGGGGTTTTAGCTCGACGGTCCATTTAAGCGTGGGGCGAACCCAGAGCCCGGAGTGCGCGTCGGCCGGTCATTTGATCGAAAATGATGACTGAGCTGCAAAACATGAGAACGGTCATCATCAAAATATAATGATGATTACGCTTAAAGGAACGTCACCTGGCAATTGGGGTCGATATGGGTGATGACTTTTGCAGGCAGGCTCGGAGATTTTCGATCACTCGCCGCCTGAATTTACACCCAGCAGCGACGCTTGACACACTCACCTTTCAGCTCGCCGTGAGCTGAGCCAGTTTTGGACCGTCCGTGCCCCCGAATTCACCTTTATGGTATAACCCGCCGCAACATCCTCTCTAAGCTGCCCCCCTCCTACTCTACTCCCTCCTGCAGCATGCAGACCACCCAACTCGACGACCCGTGACGGTAGCTGATGGGGTGAGTCCGCACCCCTACGAGGACCATACATGGCGGGTCCCCGATAGCTCCCTGCGGTGTTTCCTGACCAAGGACTCGGTTCGGTCTTACATTTACAGCAACAGCCTTGGCATGCGCTTGCTCCCACAAAGTCAAAGTCCCTCCCCAAGCTCCAAGCTCCGCCCGACCTATTCCACCTTTCACGATTCGGCCGTCCCTGGCGTGTCGAACATCAACGTAGCCTATCTCGTATTGGGTCCCCACGGCCGGAACACTCCCCAGTTGTAAATCTTCCAGTCCAGCATGGGTCCGGGCTCCTGATCTGGCCACGGCCGTAAGGGACATGATGGACACCGGGCTTGTACATCAACCGATCCAAGACCTCGTCTGTGCGAGGTCACGGTGCCTCCAATCTTTCGCTAATTCGGCCATCAAAGGACTACCCGTTTGTTCACAATAGCCAAGTCTCAGTTCTCAATCAATCGCGGTGCGGTGCCTTACCGCAACAGGGCTGTGCTAGCTAACACTTGTTTGGTATGATGGGTTGAAAATTTTTTGCCCCTCAGTGCAAGTCGCTCCTATCTTCATCCAAGGGATGCTGTGGCATCATCCGACTTTGACGGCCAAGCTCGTGCATTACAAATTTGCTTTCGTTGGTTTTCCTCACTCATCTATTGTACGTTCCATTTGGTTGGTTCCTCATCTCTGCTGGATGTCATATCTGTAAAGTCTGTTGGTTGAATTTAACTTGACCGATCTCTCCATTATTGTCTCTCTCTCTATCCATGTGATTGTGGAGCATCGCCAACCAGTCCGGGCCGCGTCTGGCATACGATTGCCGTGCCGAGAATTTGGCCTCACTCACATTCCCACCCAGTGCGAGGACGACAACCGACGACTCATGAGAGTCCGTTCCCCATATGCGTGCGACCCGTGCTTAAAGTGTCACCCTTGTTTGTTCGATTACACGACTCTACTACTATATATACGGTGTCAGGTAGCCACGCATTTCTTCATACAATGTACCGCCGGAATACACAACGTGAACTCGTGAGATCATGAGATCATACGTCCGTCAATAAAAGGAAATCGACCCCAATGCGGGACCAAGACCGACCAGACCGACTCGTGAAATGAGATGTCTCCATCAAAGCATCGACCGTACACTTCGTTGGGGCACCATGTGCAGCTCTAGTGGCGAATCCTCGCCATACAGAAACGCGCCAACGACGCCCTCCCCCCAGCTGCTGTTCGTCTCCCCGAACGTCTGCAGCGTGTCGACGAACCTGTTCCACCTCTTGTCCGAGACGATCGGCGCGGTGACATACGGCGCGACGTCCATCCGCCCGAGGTATTCCTCCAGATGCGGAAAGACCGCCTCGAGCGCGCGTGCCTCGCGTTCCCGCAGCTCGGCCCGAGTCGTCCCCAAGCACTCGACGTACCATGCCTCGTCCTGCAACACCGACGCGATCTCGAACAAGTCCAGCAACGGTTCATCTACACGCGCGGCGCGAGCTGCATCGTACGCCAACCGGTGCCCGATCGCCTGTACGAGTGGCAGCGAGCGCGGAAGGATCTCCCGGTCGTACGACGCACTGCGGTGGCTCGGCGCTGCGGCGAGCGCGTGGAGGAGCTCAGAAAACAGCCCCCTTTCGTGCTGCGCGAGAAGGCTGTCTGGGTACCGTGGTGGCTCGAATGAGTAGCGTCCAAGAAGTAACTCTGATGCGAGCCCTTTGTGATAAATGGTTGACGATGATGAGCATTGCATGAGAAAGAAATGTCAATCATCACAGTGGAAGAAATGACCCACGGATCGAGATCCCGAGCAAATCGCCCTCGGCGATGGCGATCCCGCGCATGTCGGACTAAAGTGGACACCACGTGAGCGGCACAAGGGGGGAGTATCAGGGAGAGGGCCTCATACATGCATGGCGGGCAGCTGATTCGCTTCAAAGAGGCCCTGCGCTCCGCACCGGTCCCCGAGCGTAAAGTTCGCTGCTTGGGCCGTTTGAATCATCGTCACCTTATGCACCGTAGCAACAGCATGGCGCACACGTGGATCTATCGCCGCATCCGTAAACCATGTGATGGCCTGCTTATTCATCGCCTGCAGGACGAAGGCTTGCGCGACGGCGGTCAGGATCGGTTGCTTTTGTGTCTGGAATGAGATGATCGGCTTGGACACCCCGGTGGCGTCAAGGACATGCCGTCGCAGGCTGTAGCGTGCGGCGATGTACGATGCGACCTGTAATGAGGCTATGCCGAGGGAGCTCAGCGCGATCGTGCCAACGGCCACCCGGTATATTTTGGAAAAGAAGGAAGCGCGAGGATCGTAAGGTTTGGTGAGGTTTCCAAGCAGCGCCGTCGGTGGGAGTCTTACGTGATTGAAATATGTCAGCGAATGGTTGAGGGGACGCGAGCCGCCTCGTGGAGGTAACAGCCTGGGAGAAAAGGTTAATCGTTGGAGCAAGTTGGCCGTGAAGGCGGATTGGGACGCACTTGATTGTGACGCCCGGAGTCATAGACTGTCCGTTGTGCAGCTGAAAGACGAATGGCTTTACGCCATGATCCTCCCCATGAACGATGGTCCGTGCAAACACGATAGAAACACATGGAAAGTCTGGGCTAACTGGCGATGTAGGCGGCATGTATCTGGAAATCACAGGCATCAGGCGTGTCCAAGTTGTCCAAATGAGAGCTGATTTACTTGGCTGCTCTCGGTATCGGTGTATGAAGATCAAAACATCCATCGGGAAGTAAAGTTGCAGTCGTTTCGAGGTGTATTACGTCCAGACCGTGTCCGATCTCCGTGAGACAGTACTGTCCGCTGTAAAGAATGAACGTCGTGAGGGGAGGGGCTTAAAGGTTTCAAGAGAGCGCTCACGAGACTTGGAAATCCAGCACGCGCTGGAGAAGTGGAGCGAGGGAGGGTTGTTCGGGCAGATAGGTCGCCAAGGTTCCGGCACAGAGGTTATATTGGAGGGTGAGGAGGGTAGCGGCGGCCCCATCAATACTGGCGATGGGATCAGTATGTAAATCCCAGAATTTTTGGGAAAGGAAGAGGACGTCTTCTATTGTTAGAGCTGGGATCAAAAAAAAAAAAGAGAGGCCGTTAGACAGCGACAGGCCGTGATGCACGGTTGAGACTGACCGTATGCCCTCCCTATTGCCCTTGCCCTTTCATACGAAAGCCTTGTCCTGTCGAGGGTGGAAAACGCTTCGGATTGCTTGGCAAATAGAGGGGTCTGGGCGAGTTTTCTGGTTGGCCTCATGGCGAGGAGAATGGGCAGAGAAAGGTACGACGAATCGGCGGTAACCACACGCCCCGTGATTGCTTTAATATGACCGCGTGCGCGAAACAGGAAATGGAAGAAGGAACGAGCCACGGCTGTGTAACGAGGGCGATTGGTGCTCGAGTCCTTATCGGAGGGGACGCCCTCTTGGCGTTTTTAACGCGGCTCTCGATCTCGTCTGGTCGTCTTCTGGTCCTTGGCTGGGCTGAGCGAAGCAGCAACCAACAGACACAGCCATGGTTTCGTGATTATGATGAGGTGGGACGCTGCCACTAGCCGATAGTTCTCGTCTCTCAAACATTCTTCCACGGGACATGCATGGGTGCATTCCCCCAGCCTCGGACAGACGCTGGCAGCGACTGGTCGCGGGGCAAGGACCGACGACGATGCGAGCGACTGGACCAAGTCCGAAAGGAAAGCAGATCACCGCGGCCGACTCGGAAGTGAGCTCGGGTTGCTTCCTGGTTCCCCACATGACTTTGATTGATCACCTCCATACCCACGCCACGTCCCATACCCATACCCATCCTGTACCCCTCCAGTCATCCGGGCGCCAAAGATCAACCGAGTTACGGATGGCTTCCACGACGGAAAAGCTCATGAGAAGCCGGATACAAGTTCGACGTTCCAGTTGACCCCAGCTGAACGGTGTGTGATCTCAAGTACCATCCGCAAACCACGGGCGTTATCTACACACCCAATCTATCTATTTCTTTTTCGCCGCCCAGAGAAATTTTCACGGATCGGCGTCCACGTGCCAATCACACGTTTTTACACGGACTCTCTCAGTCTGCGTCTTCAACTCTACAGGGAACGGGGTCACCATGTGCCGGAAATCTCAAGGCGCCACAAGGTTTCCAGGTACCGTCTAAACTGGTTACACTGGCGTAACATGCGCACCAACGTTCTGTAGCACAGACCGGCGTATAATCTCCTCATCGATAAGGATAGAAGACTTTCTGACCCGTGCTCTAACCGGTCACCGTTAGGCACGCATCCGCCGCCGGAATTCCAATTCAACGAGTCTGACTTGGATCCTGAACAATATGTAGAGGTGTCCGGAAAGCGTGCGTCATTCATTTTACCTTCGATACTTCCTGGCTCATCCAGTTCGTCGGTCGTGTATCGTGGAAAAGTTCAAGTAAAATGTTCTGCTACACCCACGCGTTAGTCATCGAATTAAGAATCAGACAAGCGTCTTCGGGTTTCTGGAAGCTAGTCATTTGTTCCGCCGTGTTCCTTTCCGGTTTGTGACACACCATCGGAGAGACGAAACGGTTGGCCCTGGACATCTTTCGAGCAGCCTGTGCTTATCCGCACACATTGCACCTTCGGGTATCTCGGGTTCCACCCCATCAGTAAAGATGGATTTTAGTTTCTGTTGGTTTCTCACCTCAGGAAACCGAAAAAAACCAGCGGAAACCGGGAAACCGGGAGACTGGGAAACCCATGTCTGGTTTCCCAGAAACAACCTGAGAGTATCTTTCATGGAAACCTAAGAAACTAACAGAAACCTGTCAAAAGTATGGAAACTGGTAGAACTATAGTATAGTAGGAAAAAAATCGCTGAAAATGGTCAGAAATAGGGTATACATCATTTCTACTTGTTGATTCAAGCTGGTATGGATCTAAGCCTTGAGGGGACTCTCAGGTATATACAGATCAGCATGGAATGCAGATATCATTGAGGCATCAGCACGATGAAGGGATTCATCGTCACCATCGTTGTCTGCACATTCCAGTGCAAGGTGCCAGCGTCGCTTACTCAGATGGTCAATGTAACCATAGAAAACTTGAATTGTTTTCCAGTGTGCTTCATGATGTCTACCAGGTTTCCCAGTTTCTGGGTTTTCGGTTTCTGGAAACTGGGAAACCAGCAGAAACCAACAAAACCCGGGAATTTTTTTTGTGGTTTGCTGATGCCGCGCTATGGGGTCCTCTCTCAGGGATGGAGGACGCCGTAGGCACTTGGCGACAGCTCTCAGATTATCCTATCCTGTATCTATTCTACGGTTGGGAAGGAGGGCAGTGAATACAGTCGCTGATTCAATCAGTGCTGCGCAATCACAGCACTCGTCCTTATCGACTTTTTATGCACACTCCAGTTGCTCCTTTTGTCAAGCCGTCCCCCATGATTGTATCTCATTCTCATTTCATAGTCGGATATCTAAATAACAACGTGGCATCCGAAAACAAAATGCGATTTGGCCGCAAAAGGCCGTCAGGTATTCACAGCAGTCTGTCTCCGTCAGATCGCAAGCTCTCCGTCCTTAACCATTGCAGTCGGTCAGCAATTCATTCGGGTCCACCCGAGCCCGAAACAATCACGGGGCTCTTATACACGCGTTTTCGCTTCTCCGGGTCCACCGCGAGTTGGAGTGTTACTGGAATCAGTACTTCTAATGATGCGGCGTCGAGGATGAATGTCGTTGACTCCGGACCCGGGCCAGTTGATGGTGATGAGACACCACGTCCGGGACTATTCCGACGTTCAGGAACGCCAACTGGGGGCATGGGAGGTGTTCTCAATGCCGTGAGGAACCTCGGCAACCGCGGCCATGACTTGGACATATGTCATGGAATCATGCTGCCAACGCTTTCTCCTACCCCTGGGTTCTGGCGATAATTCTACTGGCATTCGCATATGTCTGCGCGACTATCCTTTCTTCTGATTGGAACATGGGGGGCTGTCACGAAAAATCGCCCGTCGTCACTCTCCTCACATCATGCCATGGTGCATGTGGCTACGGGGGGTGTGCGCACAACATCGATACAATGTTCTGTGGCTAACTTGGCCGCTTGAGACTCGACTCGAAGGCCCGAATGTCCGTCCGACGTCAGTTCAATTTGGCTCCTGCCACCCCCCTTGTGGTCGGGCAACGTATGTATCATCCACGTTCTCGATCCCTTCCACTCGAGAGACGGAGTGCCCCCTGGAAATAGCGGCATGGTTCGAGTTGGGACCGGAAGGTACGCGGGGTAGGCAATCTCCAACTACCCCTCTCCACGGACATGGATTGGCTTTATACGGTTACGCATTCCTTTCACGGTACCACGAAGCATGCTGATGGAAGATTAGAGACAGCCGTCGTAGCAAGCTTGCGTACGCGCCCCAGCACATCGTCGCTACATTTCCGACCGTAGGCGAAAGGACAGACGAAGGTTGTAAAATGAATGCTCTTGCTTTCTTACACCGGCTAAAGCTTTGGGGCCAGTGTCCTAACCGATTCCTCCTGAAGGTCTGCATTGAGAGTCCCACGACACCTTCGGCGCTGATTCTGTATTTGAGCTGCTACTGTCGTAAGCTTACACCAAAAGGACGAGTCCGTTCCAAGCCTTGTCACCACATCCCTACTCTACCTCTCCCCAGGTCAAGAGATAAGCGAGGAAGGTGAGGCAATGGCAATTGACTTGCGCGGTGCTCGACGCACCCAGCCTTCGAGTGTTCGCTTTGGGCTGGCCTTTTCATCAGCGGAAACCCGTAAGATTTCCTCCGTCGACGTGACTGAAGTATTTGGCCCCAATCGGAGGAGCCATAGGTCGTGTGATGTGCCTTCCATCGCCTTGCGTCCGTCTTACCCGTTGCGTGTCGTTTCAGGCCGGTCGTAACTAGCTGCCTGTTTTATCTTGGATATAGGCCATATTCGTTTCCATATATTAGTTACGAACATTAGCCCCAGTTTGGTTGGTTCTTAATATCGCCCATCGGGGCCGACATCCAGGAATGAGATTTGCGAGTCGAAGCGTACCCTTAACCTTTTTCCTGCTGTCTGAACTGAGACGGTCGTGGTCATCGAGCGACGGTACCTGCTGGCCTACCGCGAGAGAGGAGTGGATTTACGCTCAGGGTGAAAGGCACGACGTTGAGTTCGGGGCGTGGTTGAGCGGTGCCGGCGTTTGATATGTAGATGTCGCAGAAAGAAAAGATTAAACTGAGGTGTGGGATGGGGGATTGTCGTGCTTGAGTGGGGTCGTGACAGTAGCATGTGGGGCGGGACGGCCAGGCTCAGCGGTCACGCAACATTCACCCTTTTTTTTTTTGGCCATCGCATCTCTCATCCAATCCGATCAGTCAACCCTCCGTTGCTCCGCTCAATCGGCCGGCCTAGGGCTCGTGGGTATTAAAAATTGAGCAGGTGGCGACGAAGAACGATGATTCACGCTAGTTTGTGTCAATTTCAGCCCGCTGCTACTTTTAATTGATATCGGCTAAACGACAGTGATTCGGACGGATATGAATGGTTGGGATCTTCCCCCACGGTTCGTTCTTTGCGTTTGCGCTTTACTTGACTTTCCGACGTTAACACACCCACTTGCGGAACATGATCGTACGTTCAACCAACCAAACTATCAAGTCTTCCTGATCGCGGTTCTTGGCTCGACGTGAGCCACGAAAAACAATGAAACTCTACCCGACGGACAAGAGAACGCGACTCTGCCACCCTAACCCAACAGAACAATCCGGACGGAAGGGGGCGCTCAATTGGTTCTGTTAATCAAGGGCTCAGACAGCGCCCACCCTTTGCGGCCGAGTCGTTTCGCCTCTTGTCGAGTGCCAGCCGTCTCAACGTTCGGTTCGCTAGAGGCTTCCCAGTCAATATTGCTAGCCTGTGGTCTTTGACCATTCGTTCAACGTGCAACATTATCGTCGATGTTGGGTAAATGTCTGCTTGTACTTTCCCTTCTCGGGCACTCGTGTGAATCGTTGGGCTATACACGATCGTATCCGGTGCGTATACATGAGCTGAAAGCGAGCTAAGCGAGCGTACGTATTTCCCCAGCATTCGAAATCATAGCTTCCGACGTAGCACGTGGCCAGCTGACCAACAGCACTTTCCATATACTGAGGCAACCGATTGTTCCCAAAACCAAATTCAGATGGCCTGTCAACGGGGTTCGATGCGCCAAAACAGGTCTCCGATGTCGTTATACCCAACCAGGGCACTCTGGCATCCTGAACCCATGTTCACAAAGTCACATCTGCGGTGCCGTGTAGAGGTGATGGTGATGAATGCGTGTTGCAGGGACTAGAGGGCCATGCGGTTTATGTTCCGAAACAACAACGGGATCAGGATGGGTGTGAGGTGAACCGAACCACCTGAGCGTCGGAGCCAGCAATCTGGTTGGTTCAAAGACAGATTGTGCCCGCGAAACTCCGACTCCCATCCCCTCAATACATGCTTGCTATCTCTCCAGTCTCCTGACTCCCCCGTTGGCCATATTACTCATCGGTACTCATGGAAACGACTGACGACGATAACAGAGAATAGTAGAACTTGATGACAGGGATGCCGCAGATTGCCATGTGAGACTCGGCTATCTGGACGACCCATGATGGAAGATCGATGATCACACGTTCGGGACTGCATCTTCGTGTAAGTGTACTGGTACCATCTGGTGTATACTGATGCATCTGTCGTATATCCTTTGGATCTTTAATCGTATAATGTCTGCATGAAAAGCAATCAGAGTCTCTATCCTCCTAAATTCATTCCCCTCATCACATTTTGCCTCCCCTAGAGGGCCATGAAGGCTGATTATGTTGACTAGTTAAGTCGGACTGGGAGGTCTCGGATACTAGACCGGCCATCACCTCAAGGTCAGACTATTTCATGTACAAAATGGCTGTGTGGGAGAACTGTCAATGTGTCATTCATCAATTCCAGGGCGACGACAGAACTTCTCATTACAGTGAACGCTGGAGTACCAGACGTTCTGTGGCAGCGTCATCCAAGATCTCTGCGTATTGTATATCCCGAATGGGAACTGCAGCGCCTCTGCAGACAACCACGCAGGGGCCATGGATGCAGTTGGCATCGTATCTCCAAGCTGTGAATTCCCCTTGTCTCCAGGGCTGAAACAAACCGTGTCAACGGCATTTCAGAAATGCTGTCCAATTGAGGGCAGAATTTGCGAAACCTTATTCAGGCATGTCCTTGTGCTGCACATCTTCTCGGATTCTCCGCCATCATTTCTGATCGTGTCAATGACTGGCGAGATTATACTGCGTCGAGGTTCTAGATGAAGTCATTGTCATTGTCAGCATGGCTACCGATGTCAGGTATCTCGACAATCAATAGCCCTCATCACGTTTTCGCTGATTGGAGTATCGGGCGTGACTTCTGTAGACCTCGTCGCGAATACATTGCGGACGCCTTCAAGAACCGCACAGTCATTTCAGGCTCTTGTCGCGGATGAGCGGGTTCATCTAGCATAGACGGTCACGCATCATTACAAGTCAACAATGAGTGATGACAGGAAAATAAAGGCAACTCGAGTAAGGGTATCAACGCAAATGAGACAGAACGAATAATGAGATCGCGCAATAACGAACGTGCAGGACTACAGCACCGACAAAAAAAGGATTGCACAGGAAAATAAGAGGTAAATTCATTCACTTGGGATCAGGAATAGCTGCTTTGCGACCGAGTACATAGCCAACGGTGCAACACCAATGGCTAACTGACCTCCAGGCGGAAACCGGCCAAAGCTCGTTTCTGCGAGCGATTCGTGACCGCAACTTCCACGTACTGAGCTTGCCCTCGATCTCAGAAAACCGTGTGACCACCGCCTCCATAGTAGGGCGCTTCATGGGATCGTCTTGCACCATATCGGTCACGAGTGGTTTCATGAACTCGAACCCCGTACATTTCTAAAAAAAAATTCCCAAATGAGTGCTGTGTGTCTGAAGAAGTGTGAGGTGCAGACCTCTATATAATCCTCTCGAACCAAGTTTCCGAGATAGTATACATCGGTGGGGAAAGGGTTACACGGCGTATTCATGTCCTGGTGCTCTGGGGCCGTCTTGTCACCACCACGTAGCGGCGGTTCGAGTGGTGGGCCATTGGCAGGATCGTATCGACGGGACAGACCAAAGTCGATTAGTAAGTACCTCGTCGGCCGCCGCGTGCGCGAATGATATTTAGCCTTTCGGCGGAAATCCTTACTTCGCTCGATGACAGCGGGGTGGAAAGATTGAGGGTACATATTTGATGGGTCAAGCATAATGTTCTCTGACGTGCAGTCTCTGTTATAGACCATATGAGGAAAGAAGATATACGTAGAAAAAGTTACAACACACCGGTGGGCGACGTTGTTTTCGTGCATGAATTGGACGCCCTAGTCATATCAATAATTGCCTGTTGTTAGAGGAGATAGAGAACCCACTTCACATATCTGGGAAAAGAAGGAGACGAACTCCCCATACGTCTGAAGGCGGGGGTTGTAGAATGGACGTAACAAAGGGTGCACGACGATCGGGGGATCATTGGGGAGTTCGATGACACCCAGTAGTTGCACACAGTGGTTTCGGGGGTGGGAGAAAAGGGGCTCGGTCGAGAAGAGTTTGTTGATTTCAAGCTCGTAAGGGCCCTCTCGATAGGGGAGCCGTTTCAGCATCACTTGTTTTCCGTCAGTGATACGGGTCGCATCCATGCCTAGACGGTACTGAATTCCTAAGTACAAACAGCATGAGAAACGGGGAAAAAATAACGCACTCTCAGACTCACACCATCTTCGAAGTCAATGAACAACTTGCTTTTGCCAGACCACGATGGCTCCCAACCTGGACGGAAGCGAGGCCGAAGCATGTATCCAGCACGTTCGAGTGCTTCCTGCCGTTCAACCCACCATTTCTCACCTTCATCAATGCTTCCAGGTTCGGTATCATATATCGGGTTGTCCAGAAAGTCTATATACTGGGACATACGAACTCAAGAGTGGCGAGGGGTGGAGTGTAGGGTGACAAGGTTTGCTCGAAAGTCTCGTCCTTATTACATAATGCTCCTTGCCCTGGTCGAGCACAAGCACAACAAACCCAACAACACAATTACGCTTGCGCCAATCCATTGCGAGAGAGTCGTAACCATCGCGCTGCCCTCTCGGGGAGTATGTATTTAATCCATCGAGACAAGAACCTGGAAAGGAGGGCAAAGTTCGTCATGCCGAATCCAACATGGAAGTAGGCTACACCCAAATCACAATAGTTTCCCTTTCCGCTTGGATTTGAATTTTGGGGGCCATCGAGACATATAGGTCCAATTGACCGTAGTTGGCAGCTTGAAGAAACTGTGGATCATAAGCGCTCTCCTATTTGTGTACTTAAGGACCTGGTGATCATGGCATCTCGTTCTTCACCCTTCACCATTCTTCGATTCTGCTCGTTCAGTATTCCCTTATTGCTCACCTCGATGGCTTATGGTCCTGAAATAAACGCGGGCATCTTCGAAACATCCGGTCATCTCATCGGAAGGAGTTTGATCGACGACATTCGAAAAACCTTCTCTCCTCGCAGACAGACACGGGAAGGGGATTTTTTCATGGATCGGTCGCGCAACCTCCTTCAGGTACATCTCAATCTGATCGAAAACGATACCCAAATTGTGATCCGGAGAAACTACAAGGAGTTGGTTTTATGCATTCATAAAGCACAACCGGTTCATTGAATGTAACGCAACAGGGTGCTAGAAATAAAGGCTAGCCTTGAAAATGACAATGGCTCTCGGTTTCAAAAGCTACTTCAAGCCAGGAAATATAGACGTCTCTCTAAGTGCACGTATAAGATCGTCAAGGTGAATATTCTCCACAGGATCTTCATTGACTTGACAACCCCTGGTAGAAGGAGTCTGACAGAGTTGTCGATCGTGGTCTCATGAATCAAATTGTGGACGCTACCAGTGCACCTGGGAATAGGTTTGAGACAGGTGGGTTTATTCGCCTTTTGTCCAGGCTGACTCACACCTTCAATGTTATTTAGCGTCCATTCAAAGCAATCCATTTGGTGATTCACATGCGATATCCACGTTAAGCGATGTAAATGTCAGGGATTTAAATGAGGTGGAAATGACAACATTCGAAAACGAAGCCGCTGGCGGTAGGATACGCATTCCTTTCATCGTACCACCAATCATGCTGATTGTAGAACAGAAGGAGCCGTCGTATTAAACTTGCATACTCGAGATGCAGCGCCCCAGCACATCGTCACCACATTTTCGACTGCAATCTTCTCGGGCGAAAGGACAGACAGGGATTGTAAGATAGATACCATTGCTTCCAAGAATTGATTGCACCTGCTAACATTTTCGCGCCAGTGTCTCAACCGGTAGTACCTCCTGAAGGTCTGCATTGCCATTCCTACGACACCTTCGACGCTGATTCTGTATATAGCGGTCACTGCCATAAGCTCACATCCAGAGGACGGGTCTATTCCACGCCTTGTCACTATGCCCCTACCCTATTTCTCCCCAGGTCAAGGGATAAGCGAGGAAGGTGAGGCAATTGACTTGCGCGGTGCTCGACGCACCCGGCCTTCGAGTGTCGGCTTTGAGCTGACCTTTTCATCAGCGGAAACCCGTACGATTTCCTCCGTCGACGTGACTGAAATATTTGGCCCATCGGAGGAGCCATAGGTCATGTTATGTGCCTTCCATCGCCTTGTGTCCATCTTACCCGTTGGGTGTCGTTTCAGGCCGGTTGTAGCTAGCTGTCTATTTATCTCTGGATATACCTGCTGTATATTAGTTATGAACATTAGTCCCAGTATGATTAATTATTAGCATCGCCCATCGGGGCCGACAACCAGGAAGGATATTGGAAGCGTACCCTAAGCCCTTTTCCCGCGGTGAAAAGTGAGAAGGTCGTGGTCATCGAGAGACGGCACCTGTTGGCCTACTGCTCCATAGTGCGAGGGAGGGGGAGGTGAGAGGATTTACACTCAAGTTGGAGGGCACGACGTTGAGCTGCGGGCATGGTGATGCGGTGCCGGCGTAGATGCCGCAGAAAAATATTGAACTGAGGTGTGGGGATGGGGACTTTCTTGGTAGTATCGTTGTGCTCGAGTGGGGGGCATGAAGAGGGGGGAGGGGCACGCCAGTGGGATGTGGGACGGGAGAGTGATGGGGCAGGCTGGGGGTGCAATAGGTTTCCCCCCCCCCACGCCCAACAGCCCAGTGCGAATACCGTAATTGATTTACACGCTTGCGCCCAGCTTTTTTTTTTCTTTCCGCCGTCCTCTCTCGTTCGATCAACAATAATACAATATTAATCCCCCGTTGCTCCGCTCAATCAGCCGGCCTAGGGAAAACGGGTATTTAAAACTGAGGCAGGTGGGTGGTGACGAAGGCGATGATTCGCTCTCCTTTGTGTCAATTTCAGCCCGCTGCTACGTTTAGGATATCCGCGAGATAGGACTGGTGGGAGTAGAGGCGCGATCTCCCCCGCTTCTTGTTCTTTGCGTTTGCGCTTTACTTGTATGACGTTAACCGCCCATGGGCAGAATACAATGGTAGACATCAGTCACTATGGACCCACACACTTGTATGCGCCGGGAAATTCAGGCATGGAGTCTTCCTGGTTGCGGTTCCTGGGTCGACATGAGGCACGAACGACAATAAAATTCTACCCGACGGACAAGGGGACACGACGTCGCCACACCGGCCCAACCGAATAATCCGGACAGAAGGGTGCTTGTACGGTAGGGGCTGAGTGTGAGGACTGGTCCTGGGGAAAGGGATTGCGTTGCGATTGCCGCGCCCTGACCTCAGTTAACGGTACCAACTGCACTGCATCGACGCGTGATGCCGAGCCTCCGTGACACTCCGAAACTCCGACGCGAGCTCCGAGTCGAAAATTTGTTGTCTGCTTGCCATTCGCTGGACCTTGTTCGGCCTTGAGAGACAACTTGGTCGCACAGGCGACGCTGTCCTTTGCACCCATCACCTGGAGACATTGATGAAATGGCTAGTGTGCAAGGGACCATACTTGCGTCGGTGCTCCAACGACGCCTCTTCCTAAGCCCAAATGCAAGGATCCAATTTCAAACCACCTTTCATCTTACGCGATTATCTCCCGATTCCCGATTCTCGTCGCGGTGTATAACAAGACGCTTGCTGTGTACGATTCGTCTCAAGCTACTACGCGTTTTTGGTGTTCATTATATGATCGCAGGTGAATCACGACGAACATCCAATTGACGTGGACATCCCCGGTGGAACCCCACTTGTGTCCGTAGTGGGAAAATGAACAGCCATCGCGGACAACACCGCAGGGGGCACACACACAATGTGATGAGTGCTCCCTTCAGCTGTGGCTCCAATGCTTGCTGTCTCGGTGTGTGCAATCGCTGTCAACGGCATTTCAGAAACGCCGTCCATTTCTTCGATTTGACGGCGTGTCAGGATCTTCAGAGAACAATGACTATGTGAAGTGGATACCAATGACAGGTCTCTTGAAATAGCCCTCTTCGCCTGATCTTGAGTCTCAAGATGTGCAGTGTCTGGCCTTTCGGTGTAACTCATCACGGATCCTCACCCTACCCCGGACGAGGACAGGGTCCACGCAGTCATTTCGGGGCCTCATATGAGTGAATGGGTTCGACTAGAATAGAGGTGTATGCATCATTACAAGTCGACGATAGTCGATAACGGGGGAGTGATAAGAGTACTACGCTAGCAGTAGCAGGTATGAATGGGCAGGTGAGATATTGGGTGTAATGAGATCGCTCATGGTAAAAGGGCTACACTACGACGACAATAAAAAATAGACATCATGGGAGAGTGGGAGGCAGGTCGGTTCAGTTGGGTCCCGATGCACCAGGACACGAACATACCATGTTAGTGATCTCGGAAACTTATTTTGAATTACACACAGGTCGAGTTTTCTTCCCCCTCTCACGCTGTTTTGATGGGGGTGGGAACACAGATATACGAAGGATTCGAATTCATGGAACCACTCGTGACTGACTTGGTACAAGACACAAGACGATCCCACGAAGCGTCCTGGTATGGAAGAGGTCACTCGGTTTTCTGAGATCAGGGGCACGCTCGAAGCTGCGGTCACGGATTGCCAGAATAAATTGTGGTTACTGCCATGAGGTCAGGTATCACACCGTCGGCTATACGAGTGGTAGGAGGCGTGGGGCTCGAGATGGGTGATCCGACGGTGAAAGAAGTGGCGAGAGGAGGTGAAAGGCGACGGGCGGGAGCGATGACGTGGTGGCGGAGGACGAAGGAGAAACGAGGTAGAAATGAGTGAGGAGGCGAAGAGGATGCATCACGCGTCCGGATTGTTGGAGAGGATGAAAGATGGGCGAGGCCGGTCGAGAGTGAGAGCGAGGCGCGATGAAAGGCAGAAGCGAGTGAGGAGTGGCAGCGAGGCGAATGAAAGGCAGGGAAAGAAAGGCACAAGGCGACCGAGAGGCACGATGAAGGGGAACGCGAGAGTCGAAAGGACGGCCGGACCACCGACCACAGGGCCCGAGGCGACGATTTGCAGTGGTGGGGTTGATGGACGAGGCTGCGTTGGTGGGAGGCAGTCGTGGAGGGAGTGGGAGAGGTAGACGGGCGAGATGGTGATGGAAAGGATGTAGCCGGGCAGTATGCGCATTATGACGGCTTGGCTTAAGTCAGTTATTCTGTCGCTAGCTCAAAAGGAAGGCTGCAAAGGCAACCTGAACCCTTCGGTATCCAGCCTCACTGGGGCAGCCAGATGAAGGGTGAGTTGGAACGCACGGGTGAGGACAAGGGTCAGGTAACCAGCCTTGCTAACTCACCTCCGGGATCGCTGCAACTGCACCCACGTTGGCTTCGACATGGGCCCATGTGTTTGAGACTTTGGATGTCGGCATCAATGAGGTATTTGGGGACTGATCTTTCGAGAGCACAGTACAAGGATAGAATGGGATTCAACACGAGAATCGTTTGATAACATATACAGCCGGGAATGCAAAGTGGTTCTCCCAAAAAGCATAAATTATCATGATGTCTGTCCTATTTAAGATTATGGCTGGCCACGAATCACGTGCGGAAACGCGACGCGACACGACGTGACCCTTTGCCTCTCCCTTTCATCCCTTGCCACTGACCGCATGCCCACGACAAGCCACCTCGCGTTTGACACCAAGATCTCAACCCCATTGCCCAGCCCTCACCACTGACCACGCGCGCACGCCATGCCCCGGCTCACATGATGTGTCTGTGTCACAAACCTTCATGACCACCTCAACCACCTTGCCCAGTCTCAATTCCCTTTCATGCCTCTCCCTCCCTTTCGCATGCTGATTTCTTTCATATCTCCCTTTAGTACTCTCTCCTGTATATAAGCTAAACAGTTTATATACAGGAGAGAGTACTAAAGGGAGATATGAAAGGAATCAGCATGCAAAAGGGAGGGAGAGGCATGAAAGGGAATTGAGACTGGGTGAGGCAGTCGAGGCGGTCATGAAAGGTTTGTGACACAGACACGTCGCGTGTGCCGTGGCGTGGCGTGCGCGCGTGGTCGGTGGCGAGGGGTAAGGGATGCGGTGTACGATGCGGTCGGGGTCTTGATGTCAGGTGCAAGGTCGTGGGCGTGCGGTCGGTGGCGAACGGCCTGGAACAAGAGGGAGTTGGCGTGCGTGTGCACGTGGTCGGTGGGGAGGGCTGGGCGATGTGGTTGAGGTCTTGACGTCGGGCGCAAGGTGGTAACGTGGGCATGCGGTCAGTGGCAAGGGAGAGAAAGAGGGCGTCACGTCGTGTCGCGTCGCAGTTTCCGCACGTGATTCCGTGGCCAGCCATAATCTTCCTTACACCACCATTGGTTGGGCTTGGGGCATCCTACATCGACATCAGAGCAGCAGAAATAACACTTGCACAGCTATGGGTGTAGGCCATCATGATGGCAATCGAATGATGTGATGGATGTGTTGTAGTCCCCGATTAGGTGTGACGAGGTGCACGTCGATGTGAGGAGGTGTGAATGATAGTGGCCGTGTGGCGCTGGTGTCGTCATTACTTTGCGGCGCCAAAATGTCTATAACGCAGAGGATGAGTGAAGCGGGGGGGGGGGGGGCTCAGAAATGCAGCGTGCGGAGGGTGCATGCGAGCAATGCGGCAATACTGGAAGTTCCTGTGTCATGGACTTTGCAGAGGGTGGCATTACAATCACACCCGACGCCAGCCATCAAGTTGAGGATACTCACACATGTGTGATATAGGAGAAATGGCAGGGAGGATGCCAAGGGGAAAAGAAGAGGAGAAACCACAGAACACCGAGTCAGAAGGAAGAGACGCCTTGGCCCTGGCACACTGCAGAAACGAGACTGCGCATAAAGATGGACGGATCGCTATACAAATCGTGAACAGCACACGAGTCACAGCGAGAAGGTGGAGGCGGAGTGGTTTTCATGGCGGCCAGACGACATGTAGAGTATGTGTCCTAGAGATGAGATCTGAAGGTCCCCAAAATACTGACGATGTCATAGATGGGATGAAAAAAGGGGACGGATGAAATGAAGACGGGAATCGCCTTATGATCGAGCGAGAACAGCGACCATGATAGGAGACGAGGAAGTGAGGGGTGGTCTTGAGGCCGGACGCAGCCGTTGCAAGAACACTAGAACACTGTAAGGAAGTCACGCTCCGCACAGCGGGTGGTCAGTCATCTCATAAAACCGTGATACCAAAGCCATTATCACTTTAAGAAGAGATGTATTGTAAAGCACCAGACCACTAAACAAACGCTATGTGGAGTGATGATGACAGACCAAGAGCAGTGTGAAGGTCAGACATAGGCTTATATCTATCAATATATCTTGGAAGTTTCGTCAAGATGGGAGAACTCGCAAGAAATATAAATATATCATCGACATACCTCATCGAACGGTCTTGTGTCATTGAAACAGCTCTCCCAGACCTCGTTTACAGCACGCTCCGCGGTCTCCCTGTTATGACAGTTGGGATTAGCCATCACAGATAAGACAGCACGTCTCCGGACACAAGCCTAGGGGCAGCGTCAGCGTGAGCCTGTAAATGACACGACACCACGCGCACCTGGTGCTGCTTGGAGAAAGAGAAGATCCCACGTTGGATCTCTCGTACCCATGAGCAGTCTCCACTCAAGCTGCTTGCGCGGATCTTAAGAATGTATATCGGTCGGTAACGATGCGGGATAGAGATGCATGATGATGACACGAAGGACGCACCTCGCTGCACGCATGGTATCGCAGGTCACTCCAATCCACGTTGAATACCGCGTGATCGTACATGTGCACAAGTTCATGCACGAGGGTATGCTCCATATGTTTCTTGTTGAGAAAATTGCCCTGGCAAAGCGCAACTGCGCCAGCGTCTGGAGAAAATCCTCCAGAACGCGTGAGATCGCAGGGCACACAGGGGATGTGGGCCGGCGTGCAGACCACACCTGCCAATTTGAGATGCTTGAGCATGAACTGTACTGGCGGACCTGTATCGTCTGCGTGAGCAAATGGGAAAATACAGAGGGATGGACAGACATGCTGTAATTCAAGAGGTCCCTTTTCCATCGTTCGCAGTTACGACGGTTGATCGTGTCGACCCGTTCGGTAGGATCTATACCGTACCCCGTAAGCAGAGAGAACTCTCTGCGCCATTTCCTGAATATCCTGTTTTCTGACGGCGGGAGGGGTTCGGAGACCGGTGGGGGCTCTGCTGCGTAGGTTTGCCTAGCGGTGTCGTCGCTGTTCATTGGCAAAGTTGAACTCAGCAGCCACACCCACACCCACCGTCAGGGCAGCAGGGAATTTCCACTCGCGCCCGGGAATAAATAATTCGCGCTGTACGCTGACGATAGACGACATGCGTACCGTCAAGCTCGTTATCATCGGAAACTCTGGAGTGGGGAAGACGAGCCTGCGCAACCAGGTGGGCGGGACCATCTGCTCGTCTCGTGTTCCTCTGTTCGCTCATCGAAATCACACGATGCTATAGTATGTCTCTGGTCGCTTCTCCGCAGGTTACCGTTCGACCATTGGGACCGACTTCATCACCAAAACACTACCCCATCACTCAAACCCTCAAGAGACGGTGACTCTCCAAATCTGGGTCCGTGACCTGGCCCTTCCTTCCATCTTGTTCGCTCACGCGACCGCAGGACACGGCCGGGCAAGAACGCTTCTCGTCGCTCTCTTCTGCTTTTTTCCGTGGTGCGGATGCCGTCATTCTCATCTTCGACGTCAACAAACCCGAGACGCTGCGCGCCCTCGACCGCTGGTGGTCCGAGTTTTGTGCTCAGTTGCCCCTTGGCGAAGAGGAAATGGAGGAATACTGTCTCGTGGTGGTCGGAAACAAGACCGATCTCTCGCACAGTTCGACGGACGGCGCTGTCTCGGAATGGGATGCCTTACGCTTCATCGACGAACTCGTCCCGCCGTCGGAGCCCCCGTCCAGTAGTCCTGCGACACCAGACGATGAGTGGAACTGGACGCGCCGACACTTGCCGGCCTGCGAATCCGATGATGACGTCGTCGTGCGCAATGATGGAAGCTTGGACTCGACTGGAGCGGTGCCGGAGGACGTCATTCCTACGGACGAGACCCATCTGGCCGTTGTCCGTCACGCGACCTCCGACGCTGACGACGATGTCGACGCCGACGGGGAAAGCTCAACGCCCACCTTACTCTTTCCTCCACGCACGCCGCCGACCGACCTCCACGTCCCTCGTGGCCACAAGCACGCGTCCAAGTTGCTCTCTCCCAATTCGCATTTCAACCTCGCGCCCTACGGGACGGTGAGCTCCGCGCACACCGGGTTCACCTCCTTCCACACCCCCGCTTCGTCCTTCTCCGACGGCCACGAGCCATACGAATCTGCGCTCTCCTCCCCTCTGTCGCGCTCCCGCTCGCCTTCGTCTCCCTCCTCCCCGCCCGTACACACGCAGAGATCACACCGCTCGCTCTCGACATCGACGATGTCGACCTCAACCGCGCCCACCATCACGCCGGCCCGATACGCCGCCGTACGCACGCTGGCGCGGGCAGCGCACCCCCGTCCGCCGCGAGGCCCCAAGTTATTCTTCACCTCCGCTAAAACGGGCGCAGGCGTGTCGGACGTGTTTGCCTATGTTGCCCAGCGCGTTGTCATGCGCTGGGAATGGGACGAGGCTCACATGGGCGCCCCAAATCTTATTGGCAATGTTAGTACTGTGCATCTCGGCGACGCTATGGCTGGGAAGAAGAGAACGTATAGACCTGCGTGTTGCTCCTCGTAAGCTCAGCCGAAGGCTGCGATATCATTGTGTTTGGTCTTTATGTTTATCCTTACTTCACATCCACTGTTGTTGTCATTACTAGCCTAGTCTGTCTGTAGAACATGACGAACCACGGAATCATAATGGGGTATATGGAGTATGCAGGGACGGGGCGGGCGATGTCCTACTACTGTTTCTTCCGGTCGTGCCAGATTGCCATCAACTCGGAACTTTGGACAATTTCGTGTTCCAGAGCCGCTTTACAAGCATTGTAAACGGTGCATGTCACCGACATCATAGTCAGTTGAAATTCGTCCTTTCGGACTCACTAGCCCATCTTTACTCATTTGTTAACCAAAGCATGAAATTCCACCGCTGGCAAACCAATAGAGTCGCTGCTGCGATCATCACTTCACAGATCAGACTTGTGATTCGCACTTTCGTTTCGCACGAGAAGAGATGGAATGGATCTTCCACACCCATGCAATAGCGCCCCGGATATTGAGTTCAGGGCGTATTGATTGTTGCACACCGGCAACAGAGTCCACAGCGGAGTTCAGTTTGTGATTAATTTGCAGGCGGGACCGAGCTTACGGCCAGAAGCACCCTCGTTGAAGCAACCAACAAGAAATACCGGCGCACAAGCACCCAATAAGCAATGCAATCATGCCGTTTCCTAGACTCAGACGGGTGAAAGAGGAAGGTGTGGGTCTCATGTATGGATATGCTGTCAAGGGCCATACGGGAAAAGAAGTTTTTTTTCTTTTCTTTTCGCGTGGTGGGGAGTACGTACATTGTAGACTCAGGAATATCTTCCGAAAGAGACATGGGATATATTGTTAACCGATGTTTCAGATTGTTGCGTGAATGGGGAGCTGGTAGAACCGTAAGCTTGCGTGACGGTCGACGGTGAGGGGTGGGTACTTATGCCACGTCCAATCAGCCCGTCCATCAAGAGCGATTCTTTTTGTATTCGTGGGATCATCAGAAACAGCAAATGAACGTTACCCCATGCGCAGAGAACATTTGCGAATTCAGTGCGTCCTCGGAGAATTCAAACCGAGATTCCATGCTTGAATGACTCACTGGCACCTGCGGAAAAAACCATACCCATCATGAACGTGCAAACGCTTCTCTTGTGGTGCTGTCACCAAAGATTGGGCTTGGGGTATTGATTGATTGATCGGGGGCAATCCAGAGCTATGTGGATGCCAGGGGAGTGGGACGGAATCGTCTGACTATCAAGGGAATATTAGCGTACACTTGTCGCTGGTTGAGCCCCGCCTCATATCCCCTCAGCTATCATCCGCTCCGGCTGTTCGACGTACCCGCGCCACGTTTCCACGAACGCAGCGAGCTCCGCACCCTCCACGACGCGGTGGTCCGCCGACCAGCTGATCCCCATTCTCAGCCTCCGCTCCCCTTTCCCATCAGCGCGCTCGACGTCCCACACCCATCGCGCACGCCCCAGAGCGACGATAGCGACGCCGCCGCCGGGTACCAGCACAGGCATCGCGCTCTCCCCGGCGCCGATGGCGCCCACGTTGCTCACTGTGAGCGTCCCTCCACGCCGCGGGAGCTCGGCGGGGGTGAGCGCGCACGGTACTTGCCGCCCGAGATATGCTAGGTGCTTGAGTTCGGCAGCGAGGCTGTAAACCGAATGCCTGTCCACTGCGCGGACAGTCGGCGTGTATAGTCCCGTCGGCGTCGACAGTGCTATGCTAATATCCGAGTGCGGGCGCAATGTCAACGTCGGCTTTCCGTTATTCGAATCACACCCAGGCGTGATTGAGGAGCGGAAGAGCGGCCAGGAGTGCATGGCCTTGGAAAGGGTCTTGAGAAGAACAGGGAGATAGGTTAATCTGTCATAGGCCGCGGTCGCAGGTGGAGTAGGGGGCGCAGGCGCAGAGAAGAAAGATGAAGGGGAGACTGCGGGGGGAGCTGTCGATTGACGTGAGGGTGAAAGGTAATGCTGGGGTATGTTGGCATTGAAAATAGGGAGCATGTTGTCCAAGGCGGTGAGATCGAAGGAGGTTGAATAACTACACATATCAGTGGTAAGCATAGCAGGTCGAGGGACAACTCGCTCACCCGAAGTGAGGGATTTCTAGGCTCTGTGGGAGGGCGTGACGGAGTTCAGCCGCCTCAAAGGAGAAACGCGCTCAAAGACATGCCTTTTCCATTGCCTTCCACATCCCATACCGTGTGCGTCCGAGCTCAACGACGATATCGCCTTCCGAAGGGGGAGGGGAGGCAACAGGCTGCTCGCGTGTAGATTTCGCTTCCCCACTGGCGAGAAACCGTTCTACGTCTGCACGCTCGATGCGTCCTTTCTTTCCGCTTCCCGGGGCAAGTAACGCGATGTCTACGCCGCTCTCCCGCGCGAAGTGTCGCACCGCGGGCAAAGCAAGCGTGTCACTCGTCCTCGTCGTCTTCGTCGTTGTCTCCGCGTCCAAAGACGCGCCTCCTGGCCGCGACGTTGATGCCGTTGACTCCGATGTGGGTGGACCATTCGGGTCGAGAGGATGCGCGCGACGAGCTACAGGTATGTCAAGACGGGGGGGGGGGGGGGGGGGGCCCGATGTCAGTTCAACTGAGAGGCACCAGACTCAGACTCACGCTCAGGAGCGGCCCGCTTCTGTTCTTGCTCCTGTTTATGCTCTGGACGTGGCGGCGGGCTATGGTCGGTGCTTCCATCGCTGGATTCCGAGGTGGGTGTATTAGACGGATTGGACGCCTCTTCGTCGGCGACCTCGATGATACACAGATCCTCGCCCACTTTGGCGATCTGCCCTTCCTGTACGAGGATCTGCTTGACCGTGCCGTCGTAAGGGCTGGTGATTTCGACGCTGGCCTTGTCGCTCTGCACCTCGCAGAGAGGCTCGAATGCACCAATGGTGGACTGAGGAGATACATTCCTATTGGAAGGATGAAGAGCAGCGCGTCAGATTGTGTGAAAAAAGGGGGTAGAATGGCTCCATGGGGGCACGCTTCTCGCTCACTGGCGTCATTCCTAATGAGTATTTCTACGAAGACTATAAACAGCTAAGCGGAAAGCGGAAGGAAGAGTCTTCGTACAAGGAATGGAGACGGCTTAGGTCCACGCGTAACATACCATTTAATCACCTCGCACTCTGTTATACCCTCGCCAACATCAGCCAATTTGAACCGTTGAAGGATCGTGCGGGCCGCCGACCACGCTGGAGATGGATGGAAGTGCACGAGGTGTCTCCGTCTGCTGAGTATGCATCGCGTTTGGCGCAGAAGGATCATTGCAGTTGCAGTTGCAGTTGGAGGGTCGACCAACCCAAGATCCGGCCCGGCCAACTTTTGTCTTACGTGCCGATGCCTTTGAGGGGATAACACGACTATGAGGCGTACCTAGCAGCCTGCGTTCACAGCCTCGTTGACGCAAATAAATTTCCAATACCCGACTCCGTCGTCAAGTCAAGACAGACAAGAACCTGAATCCAGACGCCATTCAGGGGCACCATGTGCTGCAACGTGGCACTTTTCTGAACATCCTCCCTTGGCGTGCATCGAGCCGTGCTTAAGGACGGGGAATCCCTGCCTATATGGAAGCGCTCTCTGGAGTCGGCAACGGCAAGCCTGAGTGAGGGCTGCGCAACCCGAAGGGTTTCTCTCGATGGCGCGTGGGACGCCGCTGGAGGATGCACCACAGACGACGGTGTACGTTGCTGGATGGAGGTGTGTGATTTCCGTCAGCGAAGAGCACGATCTTTGATGGATGACAATCAACAGAGGAAACTGGACTCCCGTGCCTCAAAGATTTGCATATACAGTACACCAGATGATAGCGTACAAACAATGTCGCATGTCATGTTGTAATCATCCCCGCCCACTTCCCCTCTCACACCGCTCCGTGATCATGGCGCGGACAGCACTGTATGATGGATCGAGACGGAAGTATTTGAAACAAGGCTCGGAGAGACCAAGACCAAGGGCGGTATGTTCCTGATCAGTCCTATTCTTCACCACCGAACCTTGTTCTCAAGACCCCAGATCAATAACTTTGGCCGTTCCTTCCGATCGCTTGTCCAACTTAGCTCATTCTCCCTTCCGCGCTGCGCCCCTAGCCTTTAGCGGATGACGAGACGCCCATTTGTCCAGTCCAGGCATGTATATACTGTAGTCCTCTCTCTCACGCCCCCGCTTTCCCCTTAATTTCCTGCCTTCTTCTCGCCCCTCTTCCGTACCCGTACCCGTACCTCCCACCCATGGCGCCCGCGACCGATGTTCTCGTCGTCCAGGTCGTTCAGTTCTACGCCAACGATCGGTGCATGGCAGATCCCTCCCTCTTCCGGGCAGTCCGAAACATGGCCCAGGGCTGGCAGTAAGTCCTTTCCCCGCCCCACCACGTCGCTTCCCTCGCCTCGCGCTCGGCATGACCTTTACCGGGCAGGGAAAAGGGTCTCAAGGCACAGCATTGGGGCACCGCAGCCCGGCAGGCCAACGACGTTTACTGGCTTCTGTGTGAGTCGTCCGTCCTTCCCCCGTAAACCAAGGTTCCCCCTGATGACCGAGTCCCCTCCCACCGCGCGCGCGCGCGCACACACACACACACAATAATATAATGGGGCGGGGCGGGCGGGGGGCCTTTCGCCAAGTCTGGCAATCGCACGCGCACGCCGCAGCTGTCAAGGCCGACCCCTTGTACCCCATCTTGGTCCAGAAACGTCAGGCGCTGGCGACCGCGCCCGTGCACGATTTCCACGTGTGCTTCTCCGGGAACCCGCGGCGCACGATCGAGGTGCCCGTGACGGAGGTGGACCTCTACCGGACGAACGACGCGGGCGCGGCGGAGACGCAGGAGCGAATACGCCGCGTCACGCATCGCGTGGAGTCGCTCCAGATGCAGGGGTTCATCGCGCTCAGCTGGGGCGTCACCGTCGAGGACGGCACGAGGGGCGTCTACCTCGGCGGGTGGAGATCTATCGAGGTTCGTTCTTCATCAATCGGGTCGTCATCTATGTACCTTTCGTGAGGTTGACGCCTGTCAACAGGAGCACATGCGTTTGGGCACATTGGATGACCACAAGGTCTTCGTGGAGGAGTGCGAAGAGATCTTCAAAAATTTCAGAGAACTCTCCGTTGCGCACGTAACGTTCAAGGCCCATGAGGAGATGTAGTATCTGAGAGGAGTACAATTATGTTTAGGTGGCATCTTATTGTCCAGCCCGTTTACTATCTATATTGCCTTTTCATCATATATTTCCTGTAGCGATGTTTATCTGGTGACGAAATCTTAGTGTTGCTGTACGTGAAAGGCCAATCTTCTGACTCGGCAGGCTCGCAGCAAAGTTAGGCCCCAAGGCTCCTCTGAAAGAGTATGCTGCATCATGTCATTAAAGAAGATCTGGATAATACATGGGATAGCTGATGGTAGTAAAAACTGTCAAGGAGAGGAATGACTCGTGGAAAACGGAAACTAAATGAAATAGAAGAGTAACTCAGAACCGCCGGGCACCTACTACGCCCTCGATCGAATGGTGCTCGAGATCGTTGCGTGCCTTGAGGATGGACGCGTGCATCTCCTTCATGGCGTTCCCGAGCTTGACGCCGAACCGGGACAAGATGTCGCGCTGCCACGCGTCGTACTTGGCGTTCACGCGTGCCTGCACCTGTTCGTACTCCACGACGCACACGCCGAACTCCTTCTGCGTCTCCGTCGTGTCGAATATCGCGCGTGCGCGTTTGATCTCCGTCAGCAGCTGCTGCCAGTGCGCGAGCGAGTCGCCCAGTCGGTTGAACACGTATTCCGCCTCGAGGTCCCACAGCGATTGGAACTGCAACCACTTGGCGACGTAGTCCCTCAGCTGCTGCACCTTGCTCTCTATTAGTACGAATGGCCGCCGCAGCGTATCGTCCGTGAACTGCGTGAGCTAGCAGGGAGCCAGTTTCAGTTTTCTTATAGGATCATCCCGGAATCATCAACTTCTCACCAACGACGTGTACGATATTTCCGACGCCGTGTTGCCCTGCATCTGCAGCCCGATCTCATATCTTGAACTCTGAATCCGCCGTAGCCGGCAAACCACACCTAGAAGGACATCTCGTGAGAACCAAATCGAGGCTGGACTCAGGATTAGCATTCACCGAGCCAGTCGTGTAGCTGCTGCAACCATGTTTGGCGCGCACATTCTATTGGAGGGTCGAGGAAGATGACTTGATTCTGGATCCGGATTTCATGCACTATCGGCTTCAGGGTCATGCTCCCTTCCAAGGACTAAAGTTTATAAGCGCCACACGCCCCATCATAATTCACTACGGCAAGCGGCGCTCACCTTCTCCCCACGCTGCTTGTCCCAGCGGCGCTTGTTCGGCACGGGGTCACGCCGCAACTCGCCATCATCCACGGTGCGATCAAACTCGGTGCACCATACCTGGATGACGTGCCTCAGGCGTTGAAGAAGGATCCCTTCGATCTTCTTATCCAGCTCGGCAACCCAATGATCGAGATTTGCATAACCTTCGAGGTTGAGTCGATCGATCTGGCGAGAACATTTAAACGAGGACAGAGCGTATTGATGCCCCACGTACTGCTGCTTGGATACGACTTAAAAGTTCCGTGAATGCTTCCGCCGTATATGAACATGTCGCTAGATCCTCCACCGCCCGCAGAATGTCCTTGTACAGGTCTATGACATTGTTTGTTTTGTCCTGCCAGTCTATCAGCACGGTACATAATCACAAAAAGCCAAGGCACAAACCTGTAAAATAGACACCACGCTGGCAAACTCCCGGACAAACTGAATGTGTCGCGTGTCGCGCCCATCTGACGACACGTAACGCGTAGCATCATACTGGCTCACGAAGTGCTCCCAGCCGATGTTCATGCCTGTGACCCTACACTCAACAACTGTGGGGGCTTAAATGTACACTGGCTTACCTTTCATGACCATCCGCTGGGCCTCATTTCGGTATTCCGCTACGAGCCATTCAATGCCCTTGTTCTGTTCCACAAGGTCGAGCATCTGTCCATATGTTCGCACAGTTTCCATCAAGCTGACCGCATGGGGATACACTCGCTTTGCATCCTTGGCCATATTCGTGATCGCATGTGGTACCTGGAAACCAAGCCAAAGCAGATTGCGAACGTCCTTGAACAGCGTGATAATCTGTGGATCGAAGTTGACCGCGAGCTGGAAACTTCCCCCGCGTAAGCGAACGATCTCGAAAAGTCGCCCTGTAACACCCATGTCACGACGATTGATGTCGTGAAGCCATGCTTCGAATACTGGCCGTGTATCGAGTTTGCGGCGGAACGCCGCTGATTCAGACTGAAGCTTTTGGCCCTCAGCGTACAACTCCCAGCCTTTGCCGAGTACATCCTCGACGCGCTTCATGTAAGTGAGTAATTGCCGCTCGATCTGCCGTGCCCAGATGATGGCCCCTGCAATTGGCGGGAGGTCACGCATTTGGGACATGTGATATGCTTCGGAGTATCGGTATTGCGTTTTGAACTAGGGGGAATCTCTGAATCGGACATGCGAGGCACCATGATTCGCGTACCTTGTCGTGAAGACGCTTTATATCCTCTTTGACCGAATCAATGAGTTGCGTCTGGTATTCTTGGATGGCACCTCTGATCTATTGACAAGTGTAGTGTGAGACCCAGGTAGCCTTGATTGAGCCCGGGAAAATCGTACCTTTGGTCTCACAAACAGGGCATTGAACTTTGAAAATACACGGAACATCTCGTTTGCGTTACGCGCTGTCCCTAGGCGATCACGGAGCCGCGAAATGATTTGGTTTTCGACTCGGGCAACACGCTCGTTGTACGCATTTTCCGCCGCGACCCATATCTCCGTGCCCTCTGATCATCCTCAGTTACGTAACCCATGGCGACGAGCAAGGCGACTCACCAGTGGACACATCCAAGACGTCAATGCGTTTCATCACTTCGTACGCTTCCTTTACCTCCTCTTCCATGTCCATCCCACCGACCTCCACTCCAACGCCGCCCAATCCCTTTGTAGGACCGGTCATGACAGCCAGCTGCTCGTGCTGCTTCCGCCATTCCCTCAAGTAACGCGTTCGCTCCTGCAGCTTTGCGTGTGCGGGCTGAACTTTGATAGGGATAAACCTCTCTAATCGCTTTCGCGTGACCTCACGCGCAACGTCTGTGAAACCCTTGATAAGGTCATCCCATGTACGGAAGATTGCTGTCGTCTGGGCGAGCAGGCGCTCGAAGGTCTCGTATGGGGTGTAGAGTAGGCGGTGAGAGGTAAGGATGCGGAGTAGTTGGTCGTTGAAGTCGCGTGAGATTGCTTCGACAAGAGGCAACGCACGTCGGATGGGATAGGGCGAGAGACGCAATTTGCGGTTGATGTGTCCAAAGATAAGTATAAGTGCTTCTTGGAACTTGTCGACGTCCGGTGCGGACAGTAGCTCGTTCAGCGGGAAGTCTTTCATCAGCTGGTTATATTTATGGACTATGTGTGTCCCAGTCAGGTCGCGTTCATTGTGATGTCCAAAGTACATACCGTTGTCGGTGGCATCCTTGAGACCAGTATCGGCGATGAAGGAGACAGTCGCATGAAAACGTTTTGCATTTCGCAGGCATTCCATGACCATGTTCACTTCCTCGCTCCGCAGCTGATTTTCGATACCTTCCAGAGCCCGTTCGAGAGAAAGCCAGAAGTTGATTTCTTGGGAGGCCGTGCCCGACGCCACATCACGATTAAGCTTGGTCACGGCCTGGATGGACTTTATCCATGCATTAACGTGCGCATGCAAGGTGTTGAGGAAGGTACTATCATTCAAAAGCTTGCCAGGTATATGTGAGATGTTTGGTCGGGCGCCAGCAACGCGTGCCTGCAGAACTATTATCAGTCTGAGAGTGACAGTCTTTCGGCCCATTTTACGTACCTGTTCGACTGCCTTTTGGATGACAGGATGAATGATGAGGTGCGTTTCTGGGATTTCAACATTTTGCTGTAGATGCAATAGGGATAGTTCGAGCTCGGCAAACTTCTTCTTGGTCATCGGTATACCTGCGATTATGAGCAAATTATTGAACAAAGGCTTTAATCGATACAAAAGCTGCGAGCACCGAGCAGGCGTGTTCGCGCCTCAGGTTCTGGAACGCATGCAACGTGTATGGCGCCCTACGTGGGTCATAAATCACCCTCAGGGATGAAACTTACCCATCTTATTGTCCCCATCTTTGCCCTGTCCCCGCGCGCCGACGAACGCGTCAAACCATGGCTTGACACCGTTACTCACGACGGCATGCAAGCTTTCGTATGGAGTCTCGTCGCTGCCAAAGAGATTGAGTAGATGGAGCTGTGTAGCGAGTGGTGTAATGGGGTCAAGTGTCGGTCCTCGTTTGATCAGCGCGAGCGTCGTGCTATTCGATGGTGTGTACGCGAGATGGGTCGTAAGGACGTACGAGAATGAAGGGGGCATGTCATCTATTAAAATTCGGGAATTGAGACCGCGCAGAGATGAGGGAACAACGCACCTTCTACTTCGTCCTTTCTCTTGACGATATAGATGACGCCGGTACCTTCGCTCGCAAATCGCGCGACAAGTTCTTCAAAATCGCTGTCAAATATAGATTCTATCTCTTCTGTCGTTGCTCCAAGGACAGGCGGAAGAAGTGAAAGAAGGTAGGTGTGGAAGATGCTAGGGTCAAAGACGGACGACGACGCGGCCTCATCGGGTGGGACAGGACTGGTTCCGTTGATTCCATTCGTGCCATTAACATGCGTTGACGTTGAAGGGGTATATGGGCCCTCCATATGTCCAGATCGACGATGCGGGAATGGGCACTGGTCCGTCGGGCAGAAGGGAAGTTGAAGGGTGGAACTGTAACGAAATGGCACAACAGACGTACCACGAACCAAAATGCAACAATCTATGTCGATCTTGCTGTGGGACACGCGTCAAGATTGCGATGGGCGTGATCGGCGTTGTCGTCGCGAACGGTGAATGGTGAAAGCGAGCGAATCCAGGCTTTGCCGGGGATTGGCCTTGAGCCGCGTTTTGGGATTCGTGGGAAACCATTACGTAGCCAAACTCGTCACCACGCAGCCTGCGCCAATTAATTAGAAAGACACACCGTACATACACGACGGACAGGAATGGATAAGTCCAGTCCACTAAAACTCAACTCAGTGGTCAATAAAGGTGAAATATATTGACCACTGAATTGACTCAGCTCAGATTACAAATTATTTTAAAACAATTGATTGATTTGTTGCCCTCTCCTCATGCATCGCATTATTGTAAATATGTCAACCCAAACAATTAGAACTTAGTCAAATGCTTAAGAGAGGGCAGCTCAGTGCCCAAGTTATGTAACCTAAGATGCAACATGAGTCGCCCCGAATCACCAGGGGGATCATATACACTTAATTTGCCCGATCAATTTAGCCTTAGCAGACTCGGATAAACTTAACACAATGGCGTATGTTAATACATGGATTTATATTGAATAAATCGAGACATAAGTGCATCCACAAATATGACACCAAATTTTAAATAGGAACGGTCTACTCATTACATGGCGATAATCGGCCGATGGGGATCAATTGCACCCGATGGGGATCAATCGCCTCGATGACAGAGACTGACCACACAGATTAAACTCAACGCGAAGATCTGGGCTTTACATTTTGTTACAATTTTACTCGAGCCAAATAATATAGTTAGCATTCTTATAATTGAATCTTGTTTGTATTTTCCCACTAAGAACCAAGTCTGTGTTGAAGGCAGCGGGCGGCGGCTTGCTGAGTTCGCGAAAACACACACAAAAGAAGGGACAAAACAGGTCTCTTGTTCCAAGGCGTAACTAGAGTTTCTACATACGAGACGCGATCTATGAGAGAGGGGGATATTGGGGGATTGGGGAGACAGAAAGACGCGAGTTGGGAGTGCGATACATGGATGTGGAACAAGACGAGCCAGAGCAATGAGCTGCGATGAAAGAGGGTCGAGAGCTGGCTGGGCAGCGGAGGTGGAACCGGTACGTGATGAAAGAGAGTCGAGAGCAATGACGCAGGGCTGGAATGGGATGCCGCCTTACAGCGGGACA
>JAGFNK010000557.1:0-33869 GCA_025769875.1 Russula earlei | reverse complement strand
TAGACTAACTCTAATAGCCTTAGAATGAACTATCAGGCAATACTAAGGACCTTAATATGGACATTAGGGTCGACTCTAAGGACCCTAATAGAACCACATAAGGGGCCTTATAGGAAACACTGTTTGCTGTCAAACACCCAAAGTCCACAAATGACCAGCCCTGAACTAGCTAACAGC
Organism: Russula earlei; assembly: GCA_025769875.1. Classification (NCBI taxonomy): domain Eukaryota; kingdom Fungi; phylum Basidiomycota; class Agaricomycetes; order Russulales; family Russulaceae; genus Russula; species Russula earlei. The sequence continues at coordinate 33,692 of JAGFNK010000557.1, read as the reverse complement.
AAATGAATCAAATGCTTCACACATGCACTAGGCAGTGAACACATATACTAGAGGCCCTTACTCATCATTATGGGCCTCCTTACTCAGCAGCTTGTTGAGATTATCATTGATTTGGTGTGTTACCACTACCCTGGGACATTGTGATGTAATCACAGCTCAGATGCATTGGTGCGTCAGTTACATGGACTGGGCATCACTGGTTTAGCTCAGGCACATGATGCACTGGATCACGTGGACCAGCTCAGCTCATATGCTGAGATCTATGTTAGTTACAATGATAAGTTAATTGTTGACAATCGGTAACTACTAATGACTGATCCTTTATGATACAAGTTGGTAGTTATAATTACTTTGCTTAGAGACACTTTTGCATATTTAAGAGGCACTCAATTAGCTAGATCGCTTCAGTTTTGTCTTACACAAACTGAAGTGAGTATTTAATGTTTCCTATCTTATCTATCACATCTAATCATGTGTTTTAGATATCTTTTGATAGGTATTACTGAATTACAGGTTTGTCTTACACAAACTGAAATATCTTTTGATAGATCTTAAGGATCTTATCACTGTTATCATAACCTGCGCCCATCTGCTTCAGCAGGTTATGGGCCCTGCCCAAGTCTAAATTCCAAAGGCAAAGATCAACACACAAGCTCATCATTCTCCATCTCCCTTATTCAAGAGCCTCTGTTAATCAGATGACACCCTACTCCCTCAGTCCCTGGAGCCAAAGGATTGACATGTGTGCATGTTTATCACATGTCAGGGGTACTGATTTATCTTCATTAATCTGGCAACAACTGCTCCATTAGCCCGGATTGGCAATTTGCAATTACCTAAAGTTAACTCATGGCACCCTTGCATATTTTTACATTCCCTCCTCAATCTTGATCACTTGCTTGGTCATCTTGCTTACTGGCCATTACCCCACATCATGAATAACTATCGCACGTTGCATTACAGTTACAGATGATAGCCCCTCCAGCAATACTTCTTAGGACACTGAGGGAGAACTCTTTTAGACACATGTGCTCTTGCAATATACATTCAGAAAGGTCACAATGGCAGTAACAAAAAATGACATCAAATTGTTTACTTGCTAGCTCAAGTGGGCGGAACTCAAACTTGCATATGGCGGGATCAGATCAACGTCAAGCATTCTACACATGGGCATCCTTTACATGCACATTCCTAGACATTAGATGACACACATCAGACATTCCTGCAATTGCAAACATCACACAATGCATGGATCACTCTCCAATATAACCATTTATTTATATTGAATCTCCATTTCATCTCCATTCTTATCTAAATGTTACCTGATGCTTACTCAGCTGTCACGTTGACAAATTCTAGCCTCTGGCACTCTGATGGACCTTTCCTCACACAATCCAGGTATGGATCAGTAATGAAGATGGTTGTTGGGCCAGCCTCTCTGCCTCACAAAATACAGTCATTCTAGTAAAGACACACAACACTATGTCCAAAATACAATGCTGCTATTGCAATAAACTTGGGCACGCAGTCTGGACTACTGGAAGGAGAAGGTGACAAATACAAAAATGTCAGCACATACATAGTGGGCAATACTGCTCCTATCACCAAGGTATTGGACATCCGATGAATATGAGATTCTGGTTTCCCTTTATGTGGTGGCTAGATCTTGATGAACTATGGAGCTCCTCATCATATTAGTCCATTCCAGTCCCCTGACTTCATTATTTGTGCTCTGGCCTCCAGATCTATTACTCTGGGAGGTTATACAGTCATCAGACAGATTGTTGTAACTTACCCCCTTGTCGGTTCATCCATCATTCTCTTGTTATTGTTCCTCCTTACCACCCTCTTTCCCTTGGTTACCATTTCGTCCCTTGATGTTGATGGTCCCTTACTGTTTCGTCTATTGTGCCTCACTTATTGTGTTTCACCTATTGTGTTTCACCTATTGTGTTTCACCTGTTGTTGAGTTATCTTTGTCAAGACACGTACTGCTGATCACTAAGGACTCAGGAGCAGGTGGGCAAGGGTCGGAACAGATGATACGCAGCGAAGGCAGCGTTGAACAAGAGGACAAGCCAAACGACGAGGAGGTACCAGATGGGGACTGGTAGGTGTTGCAAGAGACAAAGGCGGAGGCTGGAGGCCAGTGTAGCGAGGGGACTTTAAACAAGGCAGTTGTTGAAGAGTACCTTGGGAGCGAGGGGAATCTTTAGACTGAGTGGTCGCAGGGGAGTACCCAGGAAGATGAGAGTATCACAAATGGACAGTCTGACGACTGCCATGCTTCATTGGGGCTTATATACAGTGTACAGGGTCGATTACAAAGAACTGGGACTATTCTAGACTCTTTGGTACCATCCAATAGGACTACAGAGGCATAAACTTGCTTGTGTCAAGTTTCAGGCTTACTGAGCGCATTACTGATCATTGTGGAGCGATGACATCATTATGATGTCACTGTGGAGCGCTTAGTGAGCCTATGAGGTCACTGTGGAGTCGCTCAGTCAGCCATGATGTCATTGGAGCCTTGATGACATCAGATGATTTATGCAACAGTTTTTAAGAGATTGTGCCACTGTTTTGGGTCCTTGGTGGCTGGGTGGCCATGTGGCTGCCACGCGATGATTACCCGATTAGGAAACGGGTGCCTGGTCGTGTTATAGTGCCTTTGCAATGGCGATATTTTGTACCGCAGGAGGGATAGCCCAGAAAATGGAAGGGAGTCGGCAATGCAAAGTGAGAGAGGTCTCTCTTGAGTGAAACAGGACAACCTATGGCCAGGACCTGGCCTTGGTTTGTAACAATCTTTGCTATTGGTTCACCTTTTATCTATTGTTCTGCTTATAGTACTGTACAGCCTCGCTACATACAGTATTTAAGCGCCTGTAGAAGCTGGGGAATGTCCCAAGCTTAGCTTTGTCCCATTTCCTGTCGCACCCCTTGCCCTGTACTCTCTATCAATCACAACTTGCTTGTGCTAGCCTATACTCTGCTTGACCTTAGCACACCTCAAGGAACCCTTGTGTTCCTTTTCCTCCTCTGCCTCTCTATCATCGTCCTCCTCTTCTGTGAAACCAGGAGATTGACTCTGTCTGCGGACTGAGTCATTGTCTGACTCAACCTTGAGACGCTAAACCTTTGATCCGGTCTCTTTGAGCTGGCCCCACCAAACCCTTGAACCAAGTCACAGGGACTTGGCCCCATTGAACCTTGAGCTAACACTCTTATGGCCACGACACCGTAACACAAGCTAAGCTTCCCTACTCCATTCTGGAGATCAACCTTGAACTACCATTGAACTGTTGGGTCCGCGTCCAGCCCAGACCATCCCCAGACCTCCCCGAACACGTTGTAGGAGCTGCCACTTGGGACAGCTTTCACACCTTCCTCTGTTACGTCACCACCGAAAACAACGAAGAGCTACCAGTCGAATTCATCAACAATCATTGGTTCGAACTACGACTTAGAAGAGGACAACTCTACACTCACCTAGACCTAGAACTCCTCAGAAACAGCCTTGGATTAGGCTACTGGAGGGAAAACAACCCTCACTACGAACCACCGTCAGAATCAGAAGCCTTCTCTACAGAAGGCTACCCCCCTGAACCAGAAAACTGCTGTTGAAACTCAGACACCCTTTGAATCCCCAGCATTAGAACCAGAGGACCCATTTGGAAACCAGGAACCCATTGAAGACCTAGAACTTGAACCACAGAACCCCCCAGAACTCATTATGGCAGCCCAACCCCAAGTTGCTGTACAACCACCCCAAGCCGCTGTCCAGGCTCCTCAGATGGCCACTCAGCCCCCCCCAGTCGCCGTTCCCCCCCCTTAAGCAGCTGCCCCTGTGCCACAAAGCACTAATGGATCCCTTAGTGGAAAAGAGCCCACAGCTTTCACTGAGGAAAGAAACAAAACAAAACAATTCATCATGGAATTTAACCTGTTCTGGGGCCTCAATGATGATAAAACAGCAATGGTTTCCCCTTTCAAATGAATGATGCTGGCCCTCTCCTATATTCAAGGAGAAAAGGTCGAAGAGTGGGTCAACTCACAAGCAACTACACTTAGGGAAAAAGTAACCAGGACCCAAAACCCCGTCAATAGGATGGATGAAGCATTGTGGAATGACTTCGTCACGGACTTCACATTCAAGTTTACTAACATGGCGGAAAAAGAAGATGCCCAAGCAGCTATTGTCAAACACGTAATGAAGGATTCCCTTGATGACTACATTTCCACCTTTGAACAACTTCTGAACAAAACTGGGTGGCCAGAAACAGATGTAATGTCACGGTAACTAGCCGTGTCAGTTCACAAGCAGAAAGCAAGTTGATAATAGAGAGTTGTTCAAGAAACGGGCTGGTTCCCGTGTATAATGAATAAGGATCCCTGCAGCGGTCGAAGTGTTTTATGCTAAACAGGTTATGGCCAATAGACCCTTCCTAGTACGACTCGGTCCGTTGAGAAGCTAGGGTAAGTTTGTAATGGGATAGACTAGGGCTGGTTCCACTAGCTATATGCGTTCAAGTCCGTCGGGACCTTGAACAACGCAGAGAGAGTAGAGGAAGGTAGGTCTTAAAGGAGGAGAGCTCTTCTCAGGAGAGTGAAGAGAGACTCTTAAGGAAGGAAGGGAAAGGCGAAGAGTAGATGGTGGATGGTGTGTTGAGAGTTGATGAAATGGAGAGGTAGTTGTGGGTTAAGTTTGTGAGAGTGAAGTGGGTTGCAGGTGAATATGTTTGGACAAGAGTAGGTTGGATTCTACAAGAGACCAAGCTTAGGGCTTTGGTCACAAAGTACTGAGCTTATATATACAGGAGAAGCGCAGCAATAGCTGCGCTTTGACTGTGCTACTAGTATAGTAGGAGTCATAATAAGTAGGAGTCATAGGAATGAGGCCACGAATGAGTCAGAACCAAGTAACTGTGCTGCACAGTAGGTGCGCAGCATTTGCACAGTCGAAGCTAAGAAGTGAACATAAATGGAAAGAGAACCAAACAAAGGGAAAGTAACAGCAATCCAGTGTTACCTGGACGTGTATGGATCACATGATAACACAGAAAGGATCACAAGACGTAAGAGATCACAAGACCAGTAAGTAAAGGGACGTACGCAAGCAAGCAGTCCATAGCAAAAGGTAAGAAGTAAATGTAAAAGGAAAATGGTGTAACATGTAATTGCCATTGAAAGCTTCAAAAATGGCCTAAAAATCGGACTCTACCGCGCAATTCTGAACAGAGATGTCTGGCCCACCACTCTCCAAGAATGGAAGGAGGAGGCCAGAAGACAGCACTGACGTTTCATCACCATCAGGGAGAAGCTTAAGGGAAAAACCACACACTCCCCTTCGGAACATAAACACCATCACTCCGACCGAATGCAAGTAGATGCTGCCAAGTCCAATTTTAAGAAGCTCACTGAAGAAGAAAGAAAACAATTAGCAAAAGAAGGACGTTGCTTCCATTGCAGGGAGAAAGGCCACCTTAGCCAGGAATGCCCTAAAAATACGACTCCCACCACTTCTAAAACCTGAGTCACCGAATCTACCCCAGAACCGTCTAAAGAAGAAGAACCGGCTTCCATGGTAGCACACATGAAAACTCTACCAGCCGAGGAATGAGCCAAGATCTGGGATCTCATCCTTAAAGAGGATTTTCTCTAGGCCAAAGTGCAACAGTCGGCACAGAGGCCCAAATAGATACCATTGTCAACCATAAAGAAAACTCAATGAAAGTTCCTTTTATGCTAACAACCAATGGAAAGACTGGACAAGCGCTCCTCAACAGCGGAGCAACAGAAATTTTCATCAGTCAAGGAATTGTGGGAAAATTACAGATTCCATTCCGAACCCTCAGGACCCCCAGACCCATCATTAATGTGGATGGTACCAATAACCAAGGAGGAGCACTAACCCATTATGCTCATATGGCTGTACAACATGGCCCCACCACATGACTTCTCACCTTCTACGTTACAAACTTAGGAGAGGATAGGATGATTCTCGGCTACCCCTTCCTAAAAGCGATTAACCCCCTTGTCAACTGGAGCACCAGCTGTCTAAGAAACCACTTAGGAGTCCTTCTCACCCCTGTCCCCCTAACCAAACCACCAAGAATCCGGATCGCACAAATAAGGACAACCACCATTCCCCCAGAATATTCACGACACCAGAAAGTCTTCTCAGAAGAAGCAGCCAAACGACTCCCACCCAGTTGAGGAGAATTCGACTTCAGAATCATCTTAAAACCGGACGCCCCCAAATTCCTTGATTGTCGAACTTACCCACTCCCCCAGAATGAAAAACAAGAACTATCAAGGCAAATACAAGAAGACCTAACCAAGGGCTTTATCAAAGATGGAGTCTCAGACTTCGTATCTCCTGTCTTCTTTGTCCAGAAAAAGGACGGCACCGCCCCATGAATGGTAGTAGATTACTGAAAACTTAATAACGCCATGGTCCCTGACTACCACGCCTTACCAAACATGGAGGAACAATTACACAAATTAAGGGGCAAAACCACCTTCAGCAAATTTGATGTTAGAGCTGGCTACAACAACATCTTGATCCACCCAAAAGATCGACACAAGGGTGCCTTCAAAACCCAGTTCGGCACCTTTGTCCCCATGGTAATGGGCTTTGGCTTTACCAACGCCCCAGCAGCTTTCCAACGAGCAATGAACCACACCCTCTGACCCTGGCTCCTAAAGTACCCAGAAAACACCTGCAACTACCTAGACGATGTAGCAATAGCCACGAGCTCAGGGGAGGAACACCTTCACCGACAAATCACACATGAATTCCTTGACCTCTGTTACGAACCAAGGCCAGGTCCTGGCTGTAGATTGTCCTATTTCACTCAAGAGAGACCTCTCTCACTTTGCATTACCGACTCCCTTCCATTTTCTGGGCTATCCCTCCTGCAGTACAAGATATTGCTATTGCAAAGGCACTATAACACGACCAGGCACCCGTTTCCTAATCGGGTAATCATCGCGTGGCAGCCACATGGCCACCCAGCCACCAAGGACCCAAAACAGTGGCACAAACTCTTAAAAACTGTTGCATAAATCATCTGACGTCATCAAGGCTCCAATGACATCATGGCTGACTGAGCGACTCCACAGTGACCTCATAGGCTCACTAAGCGCTCCACAGTGACATCATAATGATGTCATTGCTCCACAATGATCAGTAATACGCTCAGTAAGCCTGAAACTTGACACAAGCAAGTTTATGCCTCTGTAGTCCTATTGGATGGTACCAAAGAGTCTAGAATAGTCCCAGTTCTTTGTAATCGACCCTGTACACTGTATATAAGCCCCAATGAAGCATGGCAGTCGTCAGACTGTCCATTTGTGATACTCGCATACTCCTGGGTACTCCCCTGTGACCGCTCAGTTTAAAGTCTACTCTCATCTTCAAGGTACTCTTCAACGACCGCCTTGTTTAAAGCCCCTCGCTACACTGGCCTCTAGTCTTCGCCTTTGTCTCTTGCAACACCTACCAGTCCCCATCTGGTACCTCCTCGTCGTTTGGCTCGTCCTCCTGTTCAACGCTGCCTTTGCCGTGTACCATCTGTTCCTGACCCTTGCCCACCTGCTCCTGAGTCCTTAGTGATCAGCAGTACGTGTCTTGACAACCTCCTCAAAAGAGACTCTTATTTCTTAAAGGCATCTAAGTGCGCCTTTGAACAAGAAGAAATCAACTTCCTGGGCTTCCGGATTAATCAAGGAACCCTCAAAATTGACCCCATCAAAATGGATGGCCTCAAAAACTGGCCAAGACCCCCCAACAACCTGAAACAGGTACAACAGATCATGGGCGCTCTCAATTACCAACGACCTTTTATCCGAGATTTCGCAAAAATAGCTCGCCCCATTTTTTCCACAATCAAGAAAGGAACCCCCTTCCTCTGGACCACAGAAGCAACCATAGCCCTTGAAACCTTGATATTGGCAGTCTGCGATGACCCTGAATTGTACACTGCCAACCCTGACCTCCCATATGAATTAGAAACTGACTGCTTCACAATTTGCCACCAGAGCGATCCTCTTCCGAAGGGACCAGAGAGGAAAAAGAAAAATGATTGGGAATATGTCGCATGCGTTCAATGAAGCAGAAAGGAACTACCCGGTTTGGGATAGGGAGTTCCTGGCTCTGATCCTTGCATTCCAACACTGGCGATACCTATTAGTCAGGACTAAACATCCCATCAAGATTTTTACAGATCATGCTAACTTGGCTCACTATTGGCTCCCGCACAAGATCAACCGAAAGATTGCCAGATACATCTCAACTCTCGCAGATTACCACTTCGAAATTCACCACAAACCTGGAATCTCCAATCACGCGGATGCCCTCTCACGACGACCTGACCACAACGATGGGTCAGGAGATAACCAGAACATCACTGCACTACCTGACAAACTTTTTATTCACTTGCTTCACATGGAAGACCTCTATGAACAAGTACTAACCCAACAGAGAAAACAAAGGTCAGATCTCCTCATGTGGAAGGTCAAACACAGCCTTCAAGAGGAAGAAGATGCACTGTTCAAAGACGGAAAATTGGTGGTACCATATCAAGAACCCCTCTTACAAAATATTTTGTATACCTATCATGACAGTATCCTTGGCGGACATACGGGAAATGCCCGAACCTTATACTCAATTCAAGAATCCTTCTGGTGGCCCAAAATGGCCTACTTCATCAGGGATTACATTCGAGGCTGTGCCACCTGTCAAGCTAACAAGTCTTCCACACACCCAACTCGCCCCCCAATTTACCCCATTCCCCCAGAATTTCAAAAACCCTTCCAAACTATCGCCATTGATTGGATCATTGATCTCCCACCATCAGAAGAGAATAACGCCATCATGACCATCACTGACCACGATTCCACCAAAGCAGCTATATTCATACCCTGCCGTAAAGATATGGGAACCCTGCAGATGGCCAAGCTATTCTTACATTATGCCTTCCCATGGACCGGAGTTCCCTCCAAGGTTATCTCTGATCGCGACCCCCGCTTTACCTCCAACCTGTTCCAAGAGATCTCCTGAATCCTCGGAATTAATCAAAATCTGAGTACTGCCTACCACCCCCAAACTGACGGACAATCAGAAAGGACCAATCAGACCCTAGAAATGTACTTACGCATCTATACAGGGGAGAAACAGGAAGAGTGGGCACACTGGCTCCCCATAGCCCAATATCATTTTAACGCCCACAAATCCACCACCACCAAGAAAACCCCATACGAACTTCTCATAGGCTTTAACCCTCAAGGGCTCGGTACCCAACTAAAGTCCAAATTCCCAGGAATCCAAGAATGACTCCAAGCACTAAAAATATGAGGGAAGCAGCACAAGAAGCAATGAGGAGGACACAAAATAACTGGATCAAGGAAACTAAGTTCAAGGGTTTCGAAGAAGGGCAGAAGGTTTGGTTAGAGGGCACTAACCTAAAAACCCCCCATCAGTTTCAAAAGTTCCGTCCTAAGCGGTTCGGCCCCTTCACCATCACCAAGAGAATCTCTCATGTTGCTTACCAACTCCGACTTCCCCCCCCCAATGGAGTATCCATAATGTGTTTCATGCCTCCCTCCTATCCCCAGTCACAGAAACAGCCGAGCATGGGCCGAACTTCTCCGAACCACCACCCAATCTCCTATCGGGAGAATACGAAGTCGAAAAGATCACCGCCCAATGGACCTATAGAAACCGACTCCAATACAGGGTTCGGTGGAAAGGATACTCTGCGGCTGAAGACACGTGGGAACCCCTCTCTAACCTTAAAAACGCTCAAGATGCCATCACCATGTTCCACCTGGGACAACCCACTAAACTTCGTACCATGTCTCTCTCTGACCTTGACCCCACAGAATCACATCACTCAGATGAAAGTCTAGATGGCCTGGAAGACCGATTTCAAAACCTTACGATACAACAACGTACCTTACTCCCTTGAATTAACTCTCGTAACCCCCCTTCCTATTCAGTAAATGACCCGACTATCCCCGACCGTGGACACACCATCTGTTACACCATTTTCCTTTTTACATTTACTTCTTACCTTTTTGCTATGGACTGCTTGCTTGCGTACGTCCCTTTACTTACTGGTCTTGTGATCTCTTACGTCTTGTGATCCCTTCTGTGCTATCATGTGATCTACACACGTCCAGGTAACACTGGATTGCTGTTACTTTCCCTTTGTTTGGTTCTCTTTCTGTTTATATTCACTTCTTAGTTTCGACTGTGCAATGCTGCGCACCTACGGTGCAGCACAGTTACTTGGTTCTGACTCATTCGTGGCCTCATTCCTATGACTCCTACTTATTATGACTCCTACTATACTAGTAGCACAGTCAAAGCACAGCTATTGCTGCGCTTCTCCTGTATATATAAGCTCAGTACTTTGTGACCAAAGCCCTAAGCTTGGTCTCTTGTAGAATCCAACCTACTCTTGTCCAAACATATTCGCCTGCAACCCACTTCACTCTCACAAACTTAACTCACAACCACCTCTCCATTTCATCAACTCTCAACACACCATCCACCATCTACTCTTCGCCTTTCCCTTCCTTCCCTAAGAGTCTCTCTTCACTCCCCTGAGAAGAGCTCTCTTCCTTTAAGACCTACCTTCCTCTACTCTCTCTGCATTGTTCAAGGTCCCCGACAGACTTGAACGCATATAGCTAGTGGAACCAGCCCTAGTCTATCCCATTACAAACTTACCCTAGCTTCTCAACGGACCGAGTCGTACTAGGAAGGGTCTATTGGCCATAACCTGTTTAGCATAAAACACTTCAACCGCTGCAGGGATCCTTACTCATTATACATGGGAACCAGCCCGTTTCTTGAACGCTTCTCTATCATCCACTCGCTTTCCGCTTGTGAACTGACATGGCTAGTTACCGTGACACCATCTTTAACATAGCCGCCAGGGAACAACTTTTTTCTGGAATTCTCTCTCCTGGCGACTTCCGCAGCTTTCAACTTCTCATGATGGACCCCCGTTTCTCAGAGTTTCATTTATCCATACGAAGGGCAGTACTTACGGATTTAGTATGGAATCACGTTATACGATCAGCCTCCATAAATACCCCCACTCCTTCAGAGTGGTCGGCCTGGCATCACGAACACGCTACCTCCACTTACAATACTCCCATGTCGTCTCCTGCTCCCAACTCATCCCCTCTACCTACTCTCCCTCCTTCCCCCACCATCAAACAAGAACCCCTCTCGCCCGAGGTCATCCAACACATCATTGACCAGCACACCCTCATCGTCCCAGAAGAAGCTGAACTCCAGGACCTCGCTGCCACCCTCAACCCGCTCACCATCTGCGAAGAAACCCCTTCACCCACCCCGACTGAAGCAGACCCTACTCACCCTGGCCCCCCTTGGTTTGTTTACGAACCTTACACGCATGTTCCCCCTTTTTACATTCACGTTAATGGACAAAAACACCTTTTACCGTACTTACGCATCGCCCTATATAATGATGAGCCTATGATTCTAGGAACTATGGGACGAGGGGAACCTGCATATGGAGAAAAGCTCATCGCCTGACCTGTGGTCTCTGCCCCCCACCCTTCCGTGACCGCCTCTGACCTCCGCCTCCTAGTCGAGGACCATCCTTTTCACTTTGACGCCGCCCAAGCCCTCAAAAACCTTCATGACCCTGGTGCTCTTGCTGATGTCTACCATCTCCACACCACCTCCTTTCAGTTAAAAGTCTTGGAGGGCAAGCGTGCCTCTATCCAAGGAGCCTTAAGCGTCCTTCAAGGACAACTTGCTGATCGACTTCACGAAATCCAGGCTCACACCAAAGAAACCGCCACCATCCGTAGTCGCCTTCAGGCCAACAATACTTCCGTCTGAGTTTGTCACCAGCTCGACAACCTGATGTCTGATGGGGGTCTCACCCACGATACTGGACCTTATTACTCACTGGCAGGGAGCTATGACAAAATTGAGGAATCAAAAGAACCATCCACTTCTTCTCCTCCACTACCCACTCGCCCTTCCCTTTCCCTGACCCCCCCTCTCGAATACCTCCCTCGTGTCGTGGACCAATCCCAGAACGACGCCCCTATGGGCTCACCCTCCCACTTCCCTCAGATGTATTCCGATGACGCTAGTACCCCCAACACTCCTCTTACCCCCGCACGTATGACCAAGGCGCAACGACATCAACTCCAGAAGCAACAACACGTCCGCAAACATTGCAGCACCAGAGGGCACTGGAACAAGGACTGCAATAGACCCCATACCAACTGTAGCGGACAGGTGGATTGCATCCTCAGAAGGACCCATCGGAGCTACAGAGGCTTCTGTCCCAGAGCAACGGGGCCCCAGAGCGCATGGCCAGAAGTCGAAAACGATGAACTCCACGAGTTGGGCCCTGAAACCGATTAGTTCGGAGAACTAAGCATGAGGGGGGCATGATGTTGTAACTTACCCCCTTGTCGGTTCATCCCATCATTCTCTTGTTATTGTTCCTCCTTACCACCCTCTTTCCCTTGGTTACCATTTTGTCCCTTGATGTTGATGGTCCCTTACTGTTTCGTCTATTGTGCCTCACTTATTGTGTTTCACCTATTGTGTTTCACTTATTGTGTTTCACCTGTTGTTGAGTTATCTTTGTTATTGGTTCACCTTTTATCTATTGTTCTGCTTATAGTACTGTACAGCCTCGCTACATACAGTATTTAAGCGCCTGTAGAAGCTGGGGAATGTCCCAAGCTTAGCTTTGTCCCATTTCCTGTCACACCCCTTGCCCTGTACTCTCTATCAATCACAACTTGCTTGTGCTAGCCGATACTCTGCTTGACCTTAGCACACCTCAAGGAACCCTTGTGTTCCTCTTCCTCCTCTGCCTCTCTATCATCGTCCTCCTCTTCTGTGAAACCAGGAGATTGACTCTGTCTGTGGACTGAGTCATTGTCTGACTCAACCTTGAGACGCTAAACCTTTGATCTGGTCTCTTTGAGCCGGCCCCACCAAACCCTTGAACCAAGTCACAGGGACTTGGCCCCATTGAACCTTGAGCTAACGCTCTTATGGCTGCAACGCCGTAACACAGATTGGGACTGGATCTGCATCCATCCTGCTGGCCAAAATGCCTTGGAGATATCCTTTGTAACCCTCATTGACATTCTACATGTACTGAAGGCTGATGCATGTGACTACACAGTGTGCATGCTACTTTGGAACAGGGGATGCATCACTTACACTCAAGAGGGGTGTTCAAATTTAAACATCAAAGATTGGTATATCGTGCACAGCTATCTGGAAAACAATCTATTGTTTATTGACTTCATAACTCCTGTGACAAACTGAGGCCAGGTCCTGGTCACATATTGTCCAACTTTACTCAAGAGAGACCCCTCTCACTTTGCATTTCCAACACACTTCCATTTTCTGGGCTATCCCTCCTGTGGTATGAGATATTGCTATTGCAAAGGCACTATAACATGACTAGGCACCCGTTTCCTAATTGGGTAATCATTGCCTGGCACCCACATGGCCACTCAGCCACCAAGGACCCAAAACAGCAGCATGAACTCCTACAAACTGTGCATAATTCATATGACATCATCTAGGCTCCAATGACATCATGGCTTACTGAGCAACTCCACAATGACCTCATTGGCTCACTAAGTGCTCCACAGTGACATCATAAGCATGTAATTACTCCACAATGATCAGTAATGTGCTCAGTAAGCCTGAAACCTGACACAAGCAAGTTTATGCCTCTATAGTCCTATTGGATGGTACCAAAGAGTCTAGAATAATTCCTATTCTTTGTAATCGACCCTGTACACAGTATATAGGCCCCAATGTAGCATGGCAGTTGTCAGACTGTCTCTTTGTGATACTCTCATCTTCCTGGGTACTCCCCTGTGACCGCTCAGTTTAAAGCCTTCCCTTGTCCTCAAGGTACTCTTCAACAACTGCCTTGTCTAAAGCCCTTCACCACACTGGCCTCTGCCCTTTGCCTCTGTCTCCTGCAGCATGTACCAGTCCCCATCTGGTACCTTCTAGTCATTTGGCTCATCCTCCTGTTCAACACTGCCTACTCCAAGTACCATCTGTTCCAACCCTTGCCCACCTGCTCCTGAGTCCTTAGTGATCAGCAGTACATGTCTTGACATCTGGACAGTCTCTCATCATTCCTGTATTGACCAGCCAATGCTTAAGTGTCTACTCCTATCTCCCCCACTCTTGTCAACACTCCCCTGCATCTTCCTTCTCCTTTTCAACCAACTCCATGCACCACCCTCCAGCTCCTCACTGAAAACTTTGATCCCATCAGTACATTGTCACCCCTCAGTGTCATTGACTCCCCAGTAGTCCCATCATCTTCCACTGCCATTGCTCAGCCTATTCTAGGTGACTTCGTCCCTGTCAGCACCCCTCCACCAGTACAGAACAAGCAACAGCAAGTGGACCATCCTCCCTTGCCTGAAGGCTTCCTTGATCATCCCCCTTGTGCAGTGTTCTGATTCCACCCTCACCAGTACTTCGTCCTTCCCACCACCAGTCATTCCCACAAGCAGTGGCGACCCCTTCATGACTTAAACTACCAAGACCACCTATCATGCATCCCTACCACAGAGCAGTTAAGTCATTGCACCTTCACAGACACCTACACCACTGCCTTCCATGCACACATCGTCCACACTTTTGCAGTGGAACCCTCCAACACTGCCCTTGCCATGCAGTATAATCTCACCCTCTTTGGCATCTGTTCCTCTGTAGGAATACATGCCCTGGATGCTGACTTCCCCCTCGGACACCTCACATACATTTTTAATACTTTTTTGTTTAGAAAGCTTCTCACCTTACTGTTGAGATTATCATTGATTTGGTGTGTTACCACTACCCTGGGACATTGTGATGTAATCACAGCTCAGATGTGTTGATGCGTCAGTTACACAGACCGGGCATCATCGGTTTAGCTCAGGCACATGACATGCTGGATCATGTGGACCAGCTCAGCTCATATGCTGAGATCTGCATTACTTACAATGATAAGTTAATTGATGACAATTGGTAGCTAATAACGACTGATCATTGTATGATCTTTGTTTCTGATTGATGGTAGCTACTTGCAGTGTACTTAGAGATGCTCTGGAGTACTTAAGAGCGTCGTATTTCAATAGATCGCTTCAGTCTTGTCTTACACAATACTGAAGTGAGTACTTACTGTTTCCTATCTTATCTCTTGCATCTAATCACGTGTTGTAGATATCTTGTGATAGATCTTAAGGATCTTATCATTGTCATCATAACCTGCGCCCATCTGCTTCAACACTTATCCCCTATCTACCGTCCTGTGTACAAAGGTTCCTTTTGCTTATCTATTGTACACAGCTTCTTGGATGGACATCTAGCCTTTGCATATGGTTATTTACACTTTGAGGAAGGAATTAACCGCATATCCTTGCACTACTACTTGACCAATATGGTCGACACCATATGTTTTAACCCTCAGCTACTTTGTTTTTGCTTCTCGCCTCACATTCCTGCCAACCCTCTTGAGTTGATCGAGAATTATCATTTACAAACCATAGATCTTATCTTGCGCATGGTTCTTTAAAAAAAAAAAAAAAGTAAGAACCATGCTTGTAACGCTTCAATAAAGATCAAATAAAGTTTCCTTCTTGTCTTAACTAAAGTGCCATGAGAATATGCCTTAGAAGAAGACAAAGAAGAAGACACTATCACCAGACACATCTTAAGTCTAAATCACTATCGAACCTGGGCCTCCACTGCATTCCCTGTCACCACTTTAATGAATCTACATGACATACCAGGAATTGAACCACCCCACAAAGATTTCCCTCACCTTGTCGTCAAAGAATTCCTTGAAGTCTTACCATTTGGACAACTCCTAAGCCATGACAGACATGCACTATACCTTGAAACTCTTAGCCGACTCCTGCCACCAGCATGACAACAACTATTATATTGGCACCTTGCTCAAGGAAAGAACATCCAAGGACAACCAGTTGACTACCAATCCCTACACACCAGTGAATTAAACCTCTGGACCAGAGTCATTCAACCATGCCACCACATCATTGTCCACTCCTTGAGAACAGGATATCATCTATTCTATTTGGCATGGACATATATCAGCTACTGTCGCCTCACAGTCCAGTTCTACCACCTACGTCTTAACAGGATACAAAGAGAGGATTGATCTTACATTCAACTTGCGATCATACCATGAATACACAACACCTTTGATTGGGAAACTAACTC
This sequence comes from Russula earlei, assembly GCA_025769875.1. Taxonomy (NCBI): domain Eukaryota; kingdom Fungi; phylum Basidiomycota; class Agaricomycetes; order Russulales; family Russulaceae; genus Russula; species Russula earlei. The sequence continues at coordinate 17,410 of JAGFNK010000557.1, read as the reverse complement.
CTGGTTATATGATGCAGATTACAACCAACCTTGGGCAATTACCAGCCCAGACACCTCATATACTGGTCCCCCAACATATTACTCAGTTCCAGCAATCCTAGAAGCCTCAAGTCTTGTCCCTTGACCCCTCACACCAATCCAAACCACTGTCCCAACCAGCCAAGAACATTGGTCCACCAGTACAGAAGATACTGAGACAGATCCGTGGATTACCAGGTGTAACTGCAAAGCAGAGTATTGCACATGTGGTTATTGACCAGAAACACCTCCTACTCCTAATGGAATCACTTTGTGGACACTGGGCGATTATCACCTCCCATTCTAGTAAATCTGGCTCCTCGACACAGAAGACGAGCATCATCTCGAGTTCCCTCTAGAGAAACAGTTCCCAATGTGAGAGGATTTCTTGTTGAAACACCATTGCCTCCTACTCCCCCTGACGCCTATGTACCCTTGTTTACCATTGTATTCCTACACCTGTCATACTGCCTCAACCCTTTGCATCACCTTTTGTTGAATCCCCTGACAGTATTAACATTAGAAATACTGAACTACACTCCTATTTACCAGAACAATCCTTCTTAGCCCTAAACTTACCTACATGATCAAAAAGGGAATTACTTAAATTCAAGAACTATTGTATGGAAGCTTGGTGTTTAAGGACAACACACTTTGTAGTGTATCAACATCCCACCAGAGAAATAAATGACTTTGCTATCTCACCAGCAGAATTTGAAGGATACTTGTGGAAGACCTGAGTAGTCTAAATGCAAAGTAGCATCACCAAAGAATACTCCTGAATTCACTTAAGAAAACACCAAGGAAGACCCAACACCATTCATGTCATGAACCATTTCCCAGAGAGGGCCCTTGAAGGACCCTTCCTTATGAGAGGACACCCAGCCTCTATGGTGTCACCCTGTTCACATGGACAAAAGGGGTGAGTAGAGGTGTCCACAATATCGCGTGCGCATTGTCACACGAGTGATTCTCAGCACAATTGACATACAGCAAGCCCCACTTAATGGCAACCCTTTTAGCAATAAAAGACAGTATCATGGCCTCCTTAAGGACCCTTTTAGACGACCCCAAGTGCTCTACAATAGGCACTAACACAATACTAAAGACCCTACAATGCATTATTAGACTAACTCTAATAACTATAGAACAAACTATAAAGCAATACTAAGGACCTTAATAGAAGTATTAGGGTCGACTTTAAGGACCCTAATAGAGCTATATAAGGGGCCTTATAGGCAACTCTATTCCTTGAACCAAACTACAAGTCCTCAAATGACCGGCCCTAAACTAACTGACAGCAAATGAATCAGGTGCTTTGCATGTGTACTATAGCAGTGAACACATGGACAGTAAAGGCTCTTACTCATCAAGAGAAGCCTCCTTACTCAGCAGCTTACTGAGCATGACTGAGCATGCTCAGTAAGCATACTCTGACTTCTTACTCTATTGTGCTTGATAACAAGGTTATGACTTGTTCCCTATTTAGCAGTTCTCTTGTAGTATATAAGCACTCAATAAAGTAGTGGACAGTCTTCAGACTGTCCATTTGTTTATGGCACTCTCTATCCCTGGGATACTCCATTAAGGACCATCCTCTTGTGACCATTCTGGCCTCCTCCCTGCAAACCTGCTCAACTCTACCAGTAACCATACCTCTTTGGTATTTGGTACCACTTTGGACTCTACTCCTTGCCCACACCATCTTAAACATCTATCAACTCATCTTCGAGCTCACTCCTCGCTCTTGAACTGGATAGTTCAACAGTGAGTCTTGACATCCAGACAGTCTCTACCAACCCATGCTGACCAGTCGATCCATCAAGTGTCTGACAACATCCCCACTGCTGGGTCTCCAGTGTAGCAAGTCCGGGGATGTGCGTGTGAGATTGTAAGGCTGACCGGTCCAAGGAAAGAGAGAGGAGAGGGGGAGAGAGTAGAGCAAGTGGTCCACATGACTGGTGATGCTTCTTGTTTTCTGCAGACAGAGAGGAGTGGGTTCCAAGGAAGGGTCTTATTCTCTACTGTCTCTACTACAGAGTAGCTAGGATGTTTATATACAAGAAAGGAGGTACTAGAGATGAAAGGCATGAAGGAGAGAGGAGGTCATGAAAGAGAATTGAGGCTGGGTGAGGCGGTCGAGGCTATGATGAAAGACTTGGGACGCGAACACGTCTAGTGTGCGGAGGCATGGTGTGCATGCATGGTTGGTGGTGAGGGCTGGGCGATGCGATTGAGGTCTTGATGTCACACGCAAGGGGGCTTGTGGTGTGAGGTCAGTGGATGGCCTGGAACGAGAGGGAGGTGGCAAGGGATGAAAGGGAGCTGAGGTGTCAGTCTCATGTTGTGTCACATCACATTTTTGCATGTGATTTCGAGGCCAGCCATAATCTTCCTTACACTGCCTATACTGGTTGAAGGAGAAGAACAATACAAGGTTGACCAGATCTTAGATTCTTGACTTTCCCCAAACCACAAAGGGATCCAATACCTAGTTAAGTGGAAAGGATACACTGCCGCAGAGAATACATGGGAACCAGCTTCTAACCTATCAAAAGCACAACTACTTGTCAAAAGCTTCCATTGAAAATATCCAAAAGTGCTTAAAACGGTTCCCACCAGGGGTAACCCCTAACCAATAACTCCCACCATGACTTCCGTCGTCGACTATCTCTACCCTTGTTACCAAAGAACTTTTCAAAGAATCCCTGCAATCACATGCACCCAATCAACCATGGCTATCCCTAAAACAATCCATAGAACACAAGGAAGTTCCCCACAACTGAGCAGACTTTGACTCTTCATATGCAAACTACTCCACCTTTCAAAGAAACAAGAAACCCCTACCATTGCAGGAGCAACAAGTCTATAAAGAGGGGATGAATGTTACGAACCGAGGCCTGGTCCTGGTCACATATTGTCTGACTTTACTCAAGAGTGACCCCTCTCACTTTGCATTGCCAACACACTTCTGTTTTCTGGGCTATCCCTCCTGCGGTACAAGATATTGCTATTGCAAAGGCACTATAACACGACTAGGCACCTGTTTCCTAATCGGGTAATCATTGCCTGGCACCCACATGGCCACTCAGCCACCAAGGACCCAAAACAGCAGCATGAACTCCTACAAACTGTTGCATAACTCATATGATATCATCTAGGCTCCAATGACATCATGGCTGACTGAGTGACTCCACAATGACCTCATTGGCTCACTAAGCGCTCCACAGTGACATCATAAGCATGTCATCACTCCACAATGATCAGTAATGCACTCAGTAAGCCTGAAACCTGACACAAGCAAGTTTATGCCTCTATAGTCCTGCCTTCGTGCATCCCTTTACTTACTGGTCTCATGATCTCTTATGTCTTGTGATCTCTTTTGTGTTATCATGTGATCCATACACATCCAGGTAACACTGGATTGCTGTTACTTTCCCCTTGTTTGGTTCTCTTTCCTTTTAAACTTACTTCACAAGTTTGACTGTGCAATGCTGTGCACTTACTGTGCAGCACAGTCACTTGGTTCTGACTCATTCGTGGCCTCATTTCTATGACTCCTACTTATTATGACTCCTACTATACTAGTAGCACAGTCAAAGCGCAGCTATTGCTGCGCTTCTCCTGTATATATAAGCTCAGTACTTTGTGACCAAAGCCCTAAGCTTGGTCTCTTGTAGAATCCAACCAACTCTTGTCTAAACATATTCACCTGCAACCCACACAACTCCTAATCCTCAAACCACATCCACCTCTCCATTTCATCAACTCTTCACACACACACACCATCCACCATCTACTCTTCACCTCTCCCTTCCTCCCCTAAGAGTCTCTCTTCACTCTACTGAGAAGAGCTCTCCTCCTTCAAGACATACCTTCCTCTCTCTGCATGTTCAAGGTCTACGACAGACTTGAACACATATAGCTAGTGGAACCAGCCCTAGTCTATCCCATTACAAACTTACCCTAGCTTCTCAATGGACTGAGTCATACTAGGAAGGGTCTATTGGCCATAACCTGTTTAGCATAAAACACTTCAACCACTGCAGGGATCCTTACTCTTTACAATTTGAACCAGCCCGTTTCTTGAAACACACTTTACTATCAACTCAACTTCAGGCTTGAGAACTGACACAGCTCATTACCATGAAATCCCCTGCAACTGCTCAGTTTAAAGCCTTCCCTCGTCCTCAAGGTACTCTTCAACAACTGCCTTGTCTAAAGCCCTTCACCACACTGGCCTCTGCCCTTCGCCTCTGTCTCCTGCAGCACATACCAGTCCCCATCTGGTACCTTCTAGTCATTTGGCTCGTCCTCCTGTTCAATGCCACCTATGCCACGTACCATCTGTTCCGACCCTTGCCCACCTGCTCCTGAGTCCTTAGTGATCAGCAGCACATGTCTTGACAACTCCAGCTCTACATGTGCAAAGAAGTGTCCTATCATTCAACATCTTGCATCAGTGCATGGGACATATGTTTCCAGCAGGCATTGATCTATCACAGTGATTCTGGTACTTGGATCTTGCTTAGCACTATGGATCGCAACCAGTCATCTATCTTGTCCAGGGTATGCACTCAGCCAGCAAGCTTGGCTAGCAAATGTGACTTCTTTTTCTTGGCTTCCCCTTAGTGATCAGATCCTCAGCTCCAGATTATCTACAGTTGTTGAAGCAGATGGGCGCAGGTTATGATAACAACGATAAGATCCTTAAGATCTATCAAAAGATATTTCAGTATTGTGTAAGACAAGACTATAAATCAGTAATACCTATCAAAGATATCTACAACGCGTGATTAGATGCGATAGATAAGATAGGAAACAGTAAGTACTCACTTCAGTTTGTGTAAGACAAAACTGAAGCAATCTAGCTAATTGAGTGCCTCTTAAATATGCGAAAGAGTCTCTAAGCAATGTAATCATAACTACCAACTTGTATCATAAAGGATCAGTCGTTAGTAGCTACCGATTGTCATCAATTAACTTATCATTGTAACATACACAGGCTGCAGCATCTGAGCTGAGCCGGTCCGGGCTGATCCAATGCGTGAGCGACGCGCATGAGCCGGGAGCGCCTGGTCCGTGGGAGCCAATGCATTAACGCGACTGGGCTGTGATTACATCAGACTGCCCAAAAGCAGTGGTAATCTCAACAACAGTACTTTAGCTGATCTGCTGCACATGAGATCAATTTGAGGTGCTAGCTATTAGGCAACATGTGCTCACATACTTATCAGTTCATGGAGGGATCAAACATAGATTAACAATGCCAGATTCACCATAGGAGAATGGAGTGCTGGATAGATGGAATCAGACCCTTAAAGACAGAATGCACTCAAAGTTGCATGGTGCTGGTCTCACTCTTGGGTTCTGGAGCTTATTGCTAACACTGCCGTCCATACTAATGATCAGACTCCATCATACATTCTCAGTTGGCACACACTTCCCACACTGTGGATGGATGGACTTATTCCAGACATTTCACATTCCACCTTCTTCCGATGTAGGGTGTATCCACACATGCCTAATCATTGTCTGCATCTTTGGATGTAGGGCATATCTGTACATGCCAAATCATTATCTTATCACGCGATGAGTGCATACTGTCTACCAGGGGAATTGTTACTGACCCTCCTTCCTCTGTACAACTCTTGGTCCCTACAGGACTGGTGACAATCTCTGCCTTACTTTCACATGAACCGGATCCTTGGCACTTCATTCCATGCCTCAGGAAACCCCATTAGATTCCCTCACACCACACTCACTATACCTTACCCTGCCTATACAGCCAGTTGCACATGTTCCACCATACTGTTTATGCCATCCCCACTTAGCATTGTTGGGACAATACATTGGTCCACTGTGTCCACTCTCAACTCGGTCTTATTCACATCCACATTCCGAATGTCTCAGAGGGACTGCACACACAGATCTGAGAGGGTGCTTATCACATACGGCTTGGCTATGTGGAAGCAATCACTCAGCAACATATTGGGAAGGCACTTAAATCAGAATCTGCTGATGAGTGGCAAGTTGCATATCAAATATGTGATTGACATGCTTGTGAAAATTGGTCCCTAGAATCTTGCTGATCTTATCAGAATGGATGTGCAGCACACAAATCTTGTAGATTTTGTGCACATTGCAGTTGCACAGGGGTTCACCCAATTTACAAGGCATTGACATTAATGAAACCTTTTCACCAGTAGCCAGGTCTGAGTCTTAGCAACTCTTGCTCAGTGTTGGCCATGCTAGCATATGGATTGGGAGATCCGAGGACGTCTTGTCAATGTTCATTATCAGCTCACTGGGTGATGAAGATTAGAATTATTTGGAGTGATTGCAAAGTTTCATCACACCAAAAACACTTCGTGGTCTTACACAGGCCTCTTGTACATGGGACCTACATTCTCATGGAGTCCTTAGTGACTCGCATTTACATGCATGCATTCTCATGCAGGCATCGACTTAGCACACATGCATTCTCATGTGGGCTTCACAAGTCATATGCATGCATTCTCATGTGGGCACTTATCTCAGCTTCATGTGCACACATTCTCATGTGGACATATATCATCACCAAGATGTGGGGGGATCCATTGCCATTTCCTTATCAGTTCACATCCTCTCTGCTGATGACATCATTATCTTAGGCAACCCTTGTGCTCTCAATGCTCACATCTACGGGCAGTGCTCACATCTATGGGCACATATGCATCCTTGTCTATATGCTATGAGTTGACAGATCTAGGCAAGATCATGTCATACCTCGGGATCCATGTTACACATGATTGTTCAGCTAACACAGACATTGATCAATCAAGGCACATCTTGGATCGCTTTGGGATGGTGGACTTCACTCCACTTCTGTAATCTTGGAGGTCTTACCTTGGGATGGCAGACTTCTGTTCTGCTTCCACATTCCACTCCATTCCAACGTGGAAGTCCGGTTGATCAAGCACTCTGGAGAAGTAATGCCTATGGCAACTAGGCAATATATTAATGTTTTAATGGCAGCCTCCCCTATGTGCAGATCTGAACATGTCACTGGACACTTTCCTGGCAGTCTCTTGACTGTGTCTACACTTTCCTGGCAGTCTCTCAACTGTGCATTTACACACATTCACACATTCCTTTGGAGTCTCTCAACTCACAGTCTTATCAACTCACCCACTTGCTGATGGTCTACCAAGATGCACACATGCCAAGTGCGACTGCACTCCTTCATCACTGGGTTAGATTCAGTTTGATCTAATCTACCAACTGTCTCAATCATGGGGGGGTGTTGAGATTATCATTGATTTGGTGTGTTACCACTACCCTGGGATGTTGTGATATAATCACAGCTCAGATGTGTTGACACATCAGTTACATGGACTGGGCATCACCAATTTAGCTCAGGCACATGACATGCCAGATCATGTGGACCAGCTCAGCTCATATGCTGAGATCTGCATTAGTTACAATGATAATTTAATTGTTGACAATTGGTAGCTACTAACAACTGATCCTTTATGATACAAGTTGGTAGTTATGATTACTTTGCTTAGAGACGCTTTTGCATATTTAAGAGGCACTCAATTAGCTAGATCGCTTCAGTTTTGTCTTACACAAACTGAAGTGAGTATTTACTGTTTCCTATCTTATCTATCACATCTAATCATGCATTGTAGATATCTTTTGATAGGTATTATTGAATTACAGTTTTGTCTTACACAAACTGAAATATCTTTTGATAGATCTTAAGGATCTTATTGCTGTTATCATAACCTGTGCCCATCTGCTTCAACACAGCTTACTGAGCATGACTGAGCATGCTCACTAAGCATGTCCCAATGTCTTACTCATCCATCATTGTGCTTGATAACAAGGTTATGACTTGTTCTCTATTTAGCAGTTCCCTTGTATATAAGTGCTCAATAAAGTAGTGGACAGTCTTCAGACTGTCCATTTGATTTGTGGCACTCTATTCTCAAGGGTACTCCTTTGTGACCACCCTATCTAGCACATTCTGGCCCTCTCTCTTTGTAATCATCTCTCACAGCCAATACCAGTGCCTCTCTGGTATCTGCTACTTGTGTGGACAGTACTCTTTGCCAACTCTGTGCCTGAAGTTAGTCGACTCATCTCTGAACTGCTCCCTTGCTCTTGAACTGGATTGTTCAATAGTGAGTTCCTGACAATATCCACCCTTGGATCAAGCCCACTGAACTCTGTGTGCCCCAACCTGGTGTGCTACAGTCTCAATGTCTATTCACAATGATGCACTCATGTTTTACAGAACCACTTTCCTCATATAGGCACAAGGACAACCTCATCACACTCTCTGGTGTGCTTGGCCTCAAGATGTCAGGCACCATCAATGAGCTGGGTTGCCAGCTCAAGTCCCCCCTCAAAGCACATGCAGGCCTTTGTGATCAGCCTTGATTTGCTGGGTTCTTCCTTCAAAGCAGGTGGAATTGGAACAAGAGTGCCTAGTTATTCCTGTATGCACACAGCATTACATTGTCTTTTTTCCTTGCCCCCCCCCCAAATCTCCAATTGCAATGTTTTTACCTGTCTCATCAATGATGTAAGGTTCAATCAGCACTTCAAGTTTTTCATCATGTGTCTGGTGACTATGTGTGACTGACTAAGTGCTAGCTAGCTTAGTAAGCTGCACGTTGGTGGGTCGGGCCCAAGCCAGGACTTTTGAGCCGAGTCGGGCCCTGCACATCACTACCACCGACCGCCTCTCTTTCTCTCTCTCCCTACGTCATCACCGGACCTCGACCTCGCATCAATACTCCGAGCCACGCCCCTCACACGCCTCCTAGATCACGATCACTTCACCACCGGACGTGAGGGCTCGCTGCCCCAGTGCCCCTAGCGCGCCTCACTTCACCTTTCTCGCCGCGTCATTCTTTCCTCAAGAACATGTAGTGGTTAAGTATGCTCTGATGTCATAACGATTGTTCATGTTCCACTTCCTTTCATACGTTCTCGATTGTTCCTTATCTTTGAGTCTCGATCTCGCGTTCTCATCCCCCATTCATGTGTTTCCCCTTGTTCTCTTCCTGTATTTTAACTCTCCTGGCGACCTCCCTTGAAAGAGAAGTTGATTTCGAGTGGAATACCAGTTCCGTCCAAGCCGCCTTCTCTACATTGCCTGCCTCAGGACTAGTGCCACTGCTTACCCACCGTTTCCCTCCGTCCCTTCTGCCTCATCCAGTCACACGAACTCAAGCGTATCTTCCGGGCGCGCTACAGAGGTCAATTACATTCCCCTTACATTCTGCACTTGCTATCGACCTAGCACATACCCTATCTCAGTCTTGATTCCACAGACTGAGCGCAATCTTATCGCTACATGGCCCACTACCACAAGTATGTATAAACACTCTCAACATCATCAGTAGTTAACTAACCTGCTCAATCCTTGTCCCCTTCCCTTCTGTTTCCATTTCCTTGGCGTTCCACATGGCCATGTTTTGTTTGGCCACCTCCAAATCGTGGGCGTATATACGGCTGTTGATAGTTTTTTTATGGGCAATAAGAATCGCTCGGACATCATCAGGCAAAGTATTCCAATCCTGGTGTCTTTGGGCTTTGATAATCCCTTTCCGCTGACTGACCAGTTCTTTGATTTCCTCATGAGATAATTTGCCTCTGTTGAAAATGAAACTAAATTCAGAAAGTTGAACTTGAAGAGGTTGGCTTACTGTGGAGGATTATGACTGGGTAGTGCGAGCGATGGAACCATGCCACCGGCAAGGCAAAATATGGCAAAAATAGCAGAAGTGCGCATCGGTGGTACTCATGCGTGGGGAATATGGATTTTTGACAGAAAAAGGTTCGCAAATTTAGAATGATTGCAGGTAACCGGTACCTGTCAATGCTTAGATGTGAGACGGAGTGCAGCTGGAGAAGAGTATAACTGCAGGGATTAGCTTTATCCCTGTGGCAAACCCGGTTCAGGTCATTAGGGAGGGCTATACATGATCATGATGATCTGTCATTGATATCATGATGTGGTGATGGGACATACATTGTTTAATATGTATTTAGATATGCTTTTAAGACTAGCGCGGGGCGGCGCGATGATGACGACAGGGCGAGGCGCTGTGGGCAGCGAGCCCTCGGGTAGAGCTGTGATAACGAAGACGAACGCGTCATACTGGTCCGTGCATAGATGCGAGGCGGGGGTGAGGAGAATGATTCATAGCATTTTGCAGAGGAGTGAGAATTCGATGAAAGGGGTTTGATGAGGGGCGAGAGCATAATGACGAGGGGAAGGGAAGAGTGTCGCAGGTGGAGGAGACTAGTGGCAGAGGGGATGGATGAGAACAAAGGAGGGCGAGACGCGGGCGAACGGTGATGATGTTGTGCCGTAGGTCGATGCTTGGAGGAGCCGAGCTCCGACTCCAAGACCGACGGGGGAGGCGTTGAGCGGCGAGGCGAGTGACGTCAGAGGCGATCAAACCGAGCCATTGTCGCTGTTCCTGGGCGTAGAGTGGGCGACGCGAGGGGATGATGTCGAAAGGGGAGCATGAGATGGAAGGAGAAAGAGGGGAAAGGAGTGGCGATAGTTGGTGGGGAGGAAAGAAGGGTGAGGCGAGAGCGAGAGAAAGGGAACTTGAAGCGCGGGAGGTGCAAGGTGCTGATATGAGTCATGTCAGTTTCCGGGCCAGCAGACTGAAGCGAGCCAAATGGGGGCACGCAGAGTTCATTGGGCTGGACAGCGATCCAAGATGGTTGTCTTGACCCAAGAGCAAGAGGAGGAAGGGAGAAGAGAAGGAGAGGAGAGGAGAGCAAGATCACTCATGCGCGGTTGTTTCTGACCAAAGGTAGGGGGAATTCAAGAAGACTGGATCCCTTTTCTTTTTTTTTACTACAGAGTAGCTAGGTGTTTTATATACAGGAGAGAAGTACTAAGGATGAAAGGCATGAAAGGGAGATAGGCATGAAAGAGAATTGAGACTAGTCAAGATGGTCGAGGCCATGGTGAAAGGCCTGAGACACAAACATGTCGCGTGTGCCAAGGTGTGGCATGCGCACATGGTCGGTGGTGACAACTGAGGATGAGATGCAAGGAAGGAGGCAAGGTGTGGGAGGAGGCCAAGCGTCATGCGTTGCACACGGTCCGCACATGGTTCCGAGGCCAGTGATATGGCTCACCTTACAGGACTCACACACCTTACATCAGTAAGATACATAGTGCAATATAAAAACCAACTGTCTCTGTAGAGCAATGTAGCAAACCGAGTGTCTCCATAGAGCAATGTAACAAATCAATTATCTCCATAGTCAACCATAATTTTGGTTGTCCTACATAGTGATATGTAGACTCGGTTTTATCTACTGTGCCTACATAAGTATAGTCATCAACTACTGGAACTACATTGAGCAATATAGACTTACTATGATGCTATAGAGCACTACATAGTATGTTGTTGTGCTATGGTGTCTATGGTGTCTACAGAATTAAGCAGTGTCTATGGACCAGACCAGTTTTTCCTGATGAGTGCTGTCACAACTGTTTTGAGCCAAGCCAGAGCTGTTTCTGAGCTGAGGCAAGCTGTGTTGAGATAACCACTGCTTTGAGCAGTCTGATGTAATCACAGCCCAGTCATGTTAATGTATCAGCTCCAACAGACTGGGCACTCCTGGCTCCCATGCATTGTTCATATGTCAGATTGGCCTGGACCAGCTCAGCTCAGAAGCTGTAGCTAGCATTGGCTACAATGATAAGTTTTTTGATGACCATTGGTAGCTACTAACAACTGATCCTTGTTGATACAAGTTGGCGGTTATGTTTACTTTACTTAGAGACACATTTGTGTATTTAAGAGCCTCACAATTAGCTAGATTGCTTCAGTTTTGAACTGAAATATGTTTTGATAGATCTTCAGGATCTTATCACTATCTCATAACCTCACTGTGCCTATTTCCCACAAGCTGTTCAATGGCTTGCAGGTCAAACCCTGTCACCAACTGGGGGCAGTGTCACTGACAAATCAGTTCATGCACAAGAAGTGTGCACAGAGTCAAGTGAGAATGACAAGTTCTTGCAAGATTTGGGGATCTTGGTTATGACAATGCTGAGGCAATTGTGTACCACAGAGAGGAGAAATAGATGATAAGTCTTCATGATTGAAGGCTTAGAGGATAGAAAAGATTTTTGAGATGATTGCTTGATTGCTTGCAAGCCTACAAGTTCCAAAGCAGGAATCCAGTGATATTCACAGGAGAACAAGCTTAGGGCTTGATCTCATCAAAGGATAGGTTTATATACATGCTAAATGCCATATCAAATGACATCCTCAAGATAAACATAAGACAATTGTAGTAGAACATGCTGGAAACTAGTGGTACATGCAAGGCAGAATGAGTCATTGAGAACATTTGAAATGCAAGACTTGTCTGGGTAGGCTTGCCTGGTTTCCAGTCCAGTCCAATGTACCAGTTCTTGTGACATTACCCCCTTGTTAAGGTCTAGCCCATATAAGGGTGATTGTTAGAGATGCAATGATGTGTGTGATAGTGAAGTTGATCCCATAGGACTTGACACATTTTATGTGGCTTGCATCATTGATGGGGAACTCTACAGAGGTCAGCCTTGTGTCCATGTCAGTTGCATAGGATGCAGGTGATGATCTTGGGACAGTCAACCATGTCATGTCCCTCACTGAGACACCAGGAGCATTTGTTGGTGGTGCCAGGGGTGAACTGATGCCAAGGGTCAAGAATGGCTTCTTTGGCATCATTATGTTCTTGCTTGATTAATTGTGGCATTGACTGAAAAAGGATTCCTGGTTTGAGCTGGGTTTTGGCATTGGCTCTTGCCAGTTTGACCTCTGAGTCTCAAATCTCCCAGAGCATTGACATCCCCTAGCTGTCACAAGTTGGTTGGCCATTTGTCAATGGTGAACCAATACCAGAGGACTTCTGCTTTGAGGGATAGGTCTTCTTTGAATGTAAGTGCCTCATTGATGGCCTTAGTGTGTCTGAGCCCTTCTTGGAACAAGAAGGCATCCTTTGTAGTGAGAAGAGGGCAGGGTAATGATAAGCATGAGCTTGGATGGAGATTTGGTGGGTTGGACACCCAGGACCATATGTGGTGGTGATAGAGGGGAATCCATTGGTGAGGTCAGGGAGGATGAATTGTGGAGGGATAGTATTGTCTTTGTTTCCTAGGATTTGGATGTCCAGTCCTAGGTCTCCTTCCATCCAACCTTCTCCAAGTTATCATAGTTCAGCTGGAGTGTCAGTACCAGGAGCAATGGGTGGTATGTAGGTGGGAAGGAGGTCATCTTCTTTGGGTAGTGGCATGGGGGTGAAGGTTTCATCAAGGAGGGTGACATCAGTTGGGTGTTGGGGAATTGGGGTGTTGAGTTGAGGGGGAATGGGAATTGGATTGGGAGAGGGGGATCAAACATGATATGATGGGCTGTGAGCAATTGGAGGACTGATTCTTCAAGTAGGGGAGTGATGCCAAATGTGTGGAGTATGGTGGGTAAAGTTTCCTCATGCCAAAGTTCTTGTGCTTGCACTATCATCACTGCATGTCACGCAGCTCATCAGAAAAGGAGTTGGGTGTTTATGGTAGCAGCTGTCAATGGAGATGGTTCTCTAGATAGTGGCAGAGGAACAAGAGCAGGAGAGTATGTGTCAGAACTCACTGTTGAACAATCCAGTTCAAGAGTGAGATAGGAGCTTGGAGACAAGTTGACTGAGTTTGACAATGAAGTTGGTGAAGAGTATAGTCCAAGCCAGTAGCAAGTACCAGAGAGGGATGGGCACTGGCTGTGAGAGGTGGTCATGGAAAGAGAGAGCCAGAGTGTACTAGGTAGGTGTCAAGACTCACTGTTGAACTATCCAGTTCAAGAGTGAGGGGTAAGCTCAAAGATGAGTTGATAGACGTCCAAGACGGCATGGGCAAGAAGTAAAGTCCAAAGCAGTAACAAATACCAGAGAGGTATAGTTACTGGTAGAGTCGAGCAGGGATGCAGGGAAGAGGCCAGAATGGTCACAAGGGGACGGTCCTTAAAGGAGTATCCCAGGGATAGAGAGTGCCATAAACAAATGGACAGTCTGAGGACTGTCTGCTATTTTATTGAGTGCTTATATACTACAAGAGAACTGCTAAATAGGGAACAAGTCATAACCTTGTTATCAAGCACAATAGAGTGATGAGTAAGAAGTCAGAGTGCGCTTACTGAGCATGCTCAGTCATGCTCAGTAAGCTGCTGAGTAAGAAGGCTTCTCTTGATGAGTAAGAGCCTTCACTGTCCATGTGATCACTGCTTTAGTACACATGCAAGCACCTGATTCATTTTCTGTTAGTTAGTTTAGGGCCTGGTCATTTGAGGACTTCTAGTTTGGTCTAGGGAATAGTGTTATCTTATAAGGCCCCTTATATAGTTCTATTAGGGTCCTTAGAGTTGACCCTAATACTTCTATTAAGGTCCTTAGTATTGCCTTATAGTTCATTCTATAGTTATTAGAGTTAGTCTAATAACATGTTGCAGGGTCTTTGATACTGTGTTAGTGCCTATTGTAGAGCACCTAGAGTTGTCCTAAAGGGTCCTTAGGAAGGCCCTAATACTGTCCTTTATTGCTAAAAGGGTTGCCATTAAGTGGGGCTTGCTGTATGTCGATTGTGCTGAGAATCGCTCACACGACAATGCATGCATGATATTGTGGACACCTCTACTCACCCTTTTTGCTCATGTGAACAGGGTGACACCATAGAGGCTGGGTTTCCTCTCATAAGGAAGGGTCCTTCAAGGGCCCTCTCCGGAGAATGGTTCATGACAGTAGGGTGGTCACAAAGGAGTACCCTCAGTAATGGAGTTCTGCAAATCAAATGGACAGTCCTCAGACTGTCCACTACTTTATTGAGTGCTTATATACTACAAGGGAACTGCTAAATAGGGAACAAGTCTTAACCTTGTTATCAAGCACAATTGACAGATGAGTAAGAAGTTGGAGTACACTTACTGAGCATGCTCAGTCATGCTCAATATGCTGCTGAGTAAGAAGGCTTATATTGATGAGTAAGAGCCTTTAGTGTCCACATGTTCACTGCTTAGTACACATGCAAAGCACCTGATTCATTTACTGTTAGTTAATTTAGGGCTGGTCATCTGAGGACTTGTGGTTTTGTCTGTGGAATAGAGTTGTCCATAAGGCCCCTTATATAGTTCTATTAGCATCCTTAGAGTCAACCCTAATACTTCTATTAAGGTCCTTAGTATTGCCTTATAATTTGTTCTAAGGTTTTTAGAGTTGGTCTAATAACACGTTATAGGGCCTGTAGTATTTTCATTAGTGTCTATTTGTTATGACCTGACTGGTCTTTATACCAACTCTTAGTGAAAGAGTTGCTTGATATAGTTCAAGCACTAGACTTTGATCCCTTTGATATTATCTCAGGAAGATTAAATGTTAAAAGAAGAGAGGGACCTCTTTCACTTAGAGTTCTTGAACAGATTGTTTAGAGCATAGACAAGATGATAGTTTCTTGTTGAAAAGAGTAAGTCGAGCGTAAGGCTCGACTTCTTGGTACCACAGACTATTTATATGATATCTCAACAACTACTGATCCGATTTGTATGAAACGTGGGGTGCACATAGCTGAGAACCAATAGTATTCAAATATGGAAAGCGCAATTCGAGAATGTTAGAAATGACCCACGCGTGAGTCATCCTTTCCTAGTATCTGTCATGAAATGAGTAGGCTCTTACTGATCAGGATCAGTAAGCAAAAGATCAGTAAGTGAGGATCAGTAAGCAATCAGTAAGCAATCAGCAAGCACACATATGAGTAATCACAGATGAATCAGCGAAACAAGTGATAGTCAGAGAAAGCATGAGAATCCTAACACTATTGTAGAGCACTTTGGGTTGTCCTAAAGGTTCTTTAGGAACCCTATAATACTGTCTTATATTGCTAGAAGGGTTGCCACTGAGTAGGGCTTGTTGTATGTCAATTGTGCCTAGAATCAATCATGCGATAATGTGTGCATGATATTGTGGACACCTCTACTCACCCCTTTTGCTTGTGTGAACAGGGTGGCATCATAGAGGCTGGGTTTCCTCTAATAAGGAAGGGTCCTTCAAGGGCCCCCTCTGGGAAATGGTTCATGACTGTATGGAGGAGTAGGGACAAGAGTTGTGGAGGAGGTAGTGGGGGAGTTTTGTGTCAAAGACATGTTGAAAGGTATTCTAGGAGAGGGAAGGGGATGAGGGATAATTAGGTTATAGATGGTAGTTTTTATATGTTTGGTTGTCCAGCTGTAGCAGAGTAAAATTCTTTCAGGAGTTTTGGGGCATTGAGGCCATGATGGTCAACCCATGAGTCATCTGGATGTAGGGTAGCCTTTCCAATGCACAAGGTATTGGAGTTTACATGTTCATCCAAACCTTCTAGCATCTAGAATTGCTTCAATTTCATATTTTTGATGATCAGAGGGGGGTGAGCAAATGTTGTGCCATATTCCTTCATTTCTATATAAGGGAGGAGTAGGTTGACATGAAAGATGTCATGTATTTTCATTGATGGTGGGAGTTGGAGTTGATAAGCAACTTTGGAAATTTTTTTTGTGATAGGGAAGGGTCTGTATCATTTGGGCATTAGCTTGCATGTTCCTTGTGTTTTGAGGTTCTTAGCTTCTAACCATACAAGGGTTCCTTCTTTCATTGGTGGAGGTGGGTACATTATTGTTTTCGAGGTTGATGTTGATTTGGGGTTGGAATTGTCAAGACTCACTGTTGAACTATCCAGTTCAAGAGCGAGGGATAAGCTCAAAGATGAGTCAATAGATGTCCAAGATGGTGTGGGCAAGAAGTAATGTCCAGAGTAGTACCAAATACCAAAGAAGTATGGTAACTGGAAGTGTCAAGCAGTTATGCAGGGAAGAGGCCAGAATGGTCACAAGGGGATGGTCCTTAAAGGAATATCCCAGGGGTAGAGAGTGCTCTAAACAAATGTACAGTCTGAGGACTGTCCACTACTTTATTGAGCGCTTATATACTACAAGAGAACTGCTAAATAGGTGTTACGAACCAAGGCCAGGTCCTGGCCGTAGATTGTCCTATTTCACTGAAGAGAGACCTCTCTCACTTTGCATTGCCGACTCCCTTCCATTTTCTGGGCTATCCCTCCTGCGGTACAAAATATCGCCATTGCAAAGGCACTATAACACAACCAGGCACCCGTTTCCTAATCGGGTAATCATCGCGTGGCAGCCACATGGCCACCCAGCCACCAAGGACCCGAAACAGCGGCACAAACTCTTAGAAACTGTTGCATAAATCATCTGATGTCATCAAGGCTCCAATGACATCATGGCTGACTGAGCGACTCCACAGTGACCTCATAGGCTCACTAAGCGCTCCACAGTGACAT